>VXAU01003169.1:136939-148287 GCA_013399695.1 Formicarius rufipectus | reverse complement strand
CCCCAAAGGGGTCACCCCCACAGCTGGCACGGATCCCACTGGTCCCCCATATGGATCCCCCTGGGCAGGACGGCTCTTCCCGGGGAAATTCCTGGCTCGGGGCCCCGGCAGTGATTGTGATTTTCCCCTCAAGCGTGGCTAACACCAGCCCTGCAGCCGAAGCCAAAGCATTTTTCACCCCTCCGGGGTAGCTGGGGCAACACTCTCTGTGGAGACAAACCTGGGGATGGGGGATCCCCTCCCACAGCCAGCAGAGGAACGAGATCACAAGAATTTCACCCAAAATAGAGGCACAAACTCGGCTGCTGAACCCATCCTGGCATTTATTGGGATTTCTTCCCCCCTTCCTATCAGCTATTTTCCAGCTTTCAGCCCAATCCTGGAGCTCTGATGTTGTCTCTCCAAGAGGATAAACCCCAGGAACTGGCGTTCTGCTCCTCAGAAGAACGACCAAATTCACTAAATTCAAGGACAGAGTCAAAAATTTAAAAAAAAAAAAAAAAAAAAAAAAAAAAAAAAAAAAAAAAAAAAAAGAAAAAAGAACTNNAGCTTTAAAAAAAAATCCTCTTTATTTATGCCATTACTACAGCCAGAGAGTAAAAACGATGCACTCCCAGCTTTGAAGCAGAGCAAACAAATCGCCCGAAACGGTTAAAAACCCCCAATTAAACGGTGAAAAACCTGCCCTTCCTCCCTGCCTAAGGACCAGAGTTAAGGTCAGTTCTTTCCTTCCTTAATCTGTGATTTTTTTTATCTGGATAGCAATTTTCCCCGGGCTGCCAGCCGGTTGGTAAACGGCCTCTTTTATCTTTAGCCCTTCCTTTCTCTTGGGGAAAATGGAATGCGGATTTTCGGTCGGTGTGTTGTTTCTCCCCCCTCCCACCACCCCGTGCCCCGAGCTGCTGATGCTCCTGGCCCCGGCACCCCCCGCGGGACCGGCTGCTTTGGGCATCGGAGCCCGTGGCTCGTTCAACGTCCCCGTCTGTCACCGGCAGCGCCCGGGACACGATCCAGGAGCAGTTTGAGGTGGGCAAGTGCCAAGCCGGCACACCACGGGCGCCTGGCAGGCGCGGGGAGGCTCCGCCGGCGTTTCCCATGGCCCGGCACGTCCCCACCCCACCGTCCTTTGTCCCCACCTCGGGGAGGTTCTGGGGCTTCTTTGGCTTCCAAATCCCGAGGTCTGTTCCTGCATCCCCTTCTCGGGGAAGCTTTCGGCCTCGCTGAGCCCACGGCTTTGCTTCCGATCGATGCTCCAGCCTCTCTTAACACCTCGCAGGGATCGATGGACAAGGCAGGGAATTGCCTGCACGGGGGGATATGGATAATCCCCCTGGCAGGGCTCTGCCTGCAGCCGCTCACCTTAACCCTGCCTGTGCCGTGGTGGTCCCCCGCCTGGTGCCCATCCCCGTGGCCGCTGGGCATCACCATCCCCAGGGCTCTGCTTACCTGGATCTGCCTCTCCTCCAGCTGCAAAGAGCTCTGACAGACACTGAGAAAACACCAAAACTCAAAGCATTCCCCAAACCGGACCTGTTGGTGGCACTGGGATCATTTCCCTGCCTGAGGGGACACCACTGCCCATTGCTGAGCTCCTCCTGTGAGATCCTCTCCCGCATCCCTTCCCAGATCCCCCACCAGATCCCTTCTCAGATCCCCTGCCAGATCCCCACACTCCACTCCCACAGAGCAATTTATTCACTAAAAGGCAATTTGGCACCTTAAAATCACACTCTGCAAACGGGTGCCAGGGTGCCCACGCTCCCACAGGCTCCCGGGTGGGTGCGCATTCCCAGGGGGGTGGTGCGGCTCCCAGGCCGTGGGAATGGTGTTATCCTGCCCTGCCCGTGTCGCTGGAGTTACGGAGCATCCTTAAACTGGAGCAGGAACCAGCTCAGCCGGTGCCAGAGCCCTGGCACAGCTCAGCCCAGCACAGAGGGGATCCAGGTCCTCGAGGGGTGACACGGCCAAGGATGGTGGGGACAGGCGAAATCCCAGCGACGAGCTGCATCCCATCCCGGGAAGTCAGCTTTCGAGGAAAAGCAGTGTGGGGAGAGGGAAGAGGAGGCTGGAAACGCTCCAAGATCAGCGGCATTGATACGAAACCATAAATTATCCTCCCGGCTGCGCCGGCAGCGGGGACAGGCAACCCCTCCAAAAAGCCGGGGAAGCGGCCCCGGCGGCATCGCCCCGGTCGGGGGCTGAGCCGGGGTGAGCCGCTGCCATCGTTAGCGGGAGCTGCAATTTCTCATCAATCCAAAGCGACTAATTAGCAGGCGCCGCGGCCGGGGCTGCTCCCGCATCCATCACGGCACGCGGCCCCGCAGCCGGCGGGGACCGTGCCCGCCGTAAATCACTGGCACGGAGGCTCCGTGCCAAAATCCGCCGGCCAGCACGGCCAGTCCCTCGGTGGGACAGAAAACCCCCGGATTTTGGCATCTGGGGGGCATCCGGCAGCGCTGGGATGCGCTTGGTTGGGGTGACGCCGGTTCTCCTCATCCCCCACCTCCGGCAGGCGTGAACCGGCTCGGCTTCCCCGCATCCCCGCGATCTAATTACACCGAGGATGAAGCGGGGAATGATACCTCGCCGTTAATTAATAACTCGTCACGGCTCAGAGCAGGCGGGGAACCTGAATGCCGGGGGCTGTTGCATCAGGGTGCCCTGGATTTGGGGTGCAGGGGGGAGGCACAGGCACCCTCGGAAGCCGGAATGGGAACGAGGAGCTGAAAAACGACATTTAAATAATAAATCCCGGCTATTACGAGAGGCTGTACCTAGGAGCGCCGGGCAGCGCCGGCGGCCAGCGGGGTAATTAGACCGCGGCTGAAATGATGAAAAGATATCTGCAGGCTTTGAGGCCGAGGCTTTGAAGCTGTAAATCCTGTGAAGGCAGAATCCCCGCACGCACCCGCCGGGAGATATTTACCCGGGACCTGCTTCCCACCGTCCACGTGGTGCGCGGAGCCGAGGAAAAAATATCCCCCCTCCCACTTCGGGAAGATGATGAGCCCGGAGGGATGTTCCCGGGTACCCCAAATTCTGTGTGTTGGAGCTTCTGGGATGAAGAGAAAGGTCCTGGTTCAGCCCTGGGGTTGGATGGGGATCGAGGAGTGTTCGAGCTTCTGGCATGAAGAGCAACGCTGGGGTTGGATAGGGATCGAGGAGCGTTGGAGCTTCTGGGATAAAGAGAAAGGTCCTGGTTCAGCCCTGGGGTTGGATGGGGATCGAGGAGCGTTGGAGCTTCTGGGATGAAGAGAAAGGTCCTGGTTCAGCCCTGGGGTTGGATGGGGATCGAGGAGCGTTGGAGCTTCTGGGATGAAGGGAAAGGTCCTGGTTCAACGCCGGGGTTGGAATGAGCTCAGCAAGGGGGACCAACACTGCCAAGGGAGGGTTGGTGTTGCCAGGGGGTTCTGCCGGCCTGGCTGGGGGTGTTCCACCAGCACGGGGAAGGGTTTGGATTCAAAGCAGGCCTGTTGGTCCTTGGTACCTGCGTGGCTGTGCCAGGTGTGGGTCCTGGGTGGCACCTGCCTCACAGAGGCGCTCCAAAGGGGAACACCCTTGGATGTGGCCTCTCACCTGCCCCAAAACTCCTCGGCACGGGGATCTGAGCCCGGTGGTGCCGGGGAATGCCGTAGGGATGCGGGTGGGAGCCGAGTGGCACAGCCGGACAGCCGGAGCCCAGTGAGAGGCGACGCAGCAGCTCGGTGCGGGGGTAATTAGCAGCTTTGATTCCAGATCCTCATTAGGGGCTGGCACCCCCCGCTGTTGCGCTCCGTGCAATTAGTCGCTAAGTAACACACGGATATTTATACCCCGGCAGAGAACCGGGGCCGGCACGATGCATCGCCGGGGTGCTCCGGCTGGGGGCTGGCCATCGCCGTGACAGTGACATTTGGGGACAAGTAGCCTACCCTTGCAGGCCAAGGAGCTGGAATGAGGGTCCAAAAGGCACCCCGGGGTGCTCAGCAGCGGGGCAGCACCCACGGGGACACGCGTGACACCGTCACCCTGAGGGAGCCACGTCCTCGGCACCACCACGGGCGACCGGCTGCTCCAAGAGCCGTTTCTGTAGGGAAGATGTTTCGTCTTCCCTCTCACCCCACCCTAATTAATTGTTTTAATTAAGGAAATGCCACCTCCACTCCCGACTGCCATTTGCCTGCAGAAACGTTGCTAATTACGGCGAGGGAAACGAGCCGGGGCTTGTTCGCAGGCAGCTGGGAAGGGGGTTATGAGCGGGGGGGAGCCCTAAAAATATAAGGGAAAAAGGAAAATAAATGAGCTCTAAGACAAAAATCCCCCTCCAGGCAGCGGAGGGAGTTTGGGCCCCCCCTCCCTGTGATGGAAGGGGTGCAGGGATGTGGTTTGGAGCTTCCATCCGTCACCTCTGCCCGGTAATCCTTGGGTGGTGAGGAAGCGCCCCTTATTTTGGTGTCACCCAGACAGGGTAGGGGGGGTTGAACCCCCAAATTTGCCGCTGCACGGGGCTGGCCCCGCCGCCTCCCTCGCCGGCTTTGTCAGCAGCAGCCGCCGGGAGCTCGCGCAGCGCTCTGCTTTTTAACAGCTTTCATGAATTTTAATGGACAGTTGCTGCTGGATTTCTCCTCTTCCCGCTGCTTAGCCGCCCCCCGCCGCCTTTCGGGTCGCCCTTCTCCTCCCCAGGGCAGCTCCGGGATCGCGGAGGGCTCACGGCATCCTCCGGGCTCCCCCAAAATGCTCCCCGATTGTCCCCTCTCGTTTTCCCCCACCCCAGTGGAGATCTGGCCCCGTCAGCGCTGGGCATTCACACGGTGCTGCCGGAGCGAGGGGGGCACTGCCCTGTCCGGGGACACCTCGGAGGCTCTTGCCGAAATTCCCCGGACATAAAAGGCTCCGGAGACGCCACTTCAGAACCATCCGTCTTTATTAGCAGCTGGTTAACACCTCCCCGAGGGACCATAACGAAGGGAAGCATCTTAATCACCGTCAGGCAGCGAAGTGCGGGCGGGCACGTCTCCCTCCCCGGCCTTTCCCACCCCCGGGCTGCGGTGTCCTCGGGTGCTCCCACCTGGTGACACCCTCATGGTGTCTTCTGGCCCTCTGATGATGCTTCTGCTGGCTCCGTGTGACAGCATCGCCCCTGGGCCTGCGGGTTCTCCTGGTCCCTCCTGGTCCTGTGGTGATGTCCCTCTTGGTTCTCCAGCCCTGTCTCTCCTGGCACACCTTGTCCCTCGAGGACAGCCCTTTCTGCTCCTAGCAACAATACCCCTCCTGATCTTGCAGCCACGGCTCTCCTGGCCCTGTGATGACAATCCTCCTGGTCCTCCAGCTTCCTGGATCCCACACCTCTCCTGCCCCCAAGCAATGAAATCCTCTCTGAGGTCCCCTCTGCTCCCTCTTGGTCCCACGCAATGACATCCCTCCCGGTCCCACAATGACATCCCTTCTGGTGCCTCCTGATCCCTCCTGGTCTTGCACCCTTCCTGTTCCTGCAACCATGTTTCTCCTTGCCCCACCATGACATCCCTCCCAGTCCTTTCTGGTCCCTCCTGGCCCATGGTGACATTCCCCCTCATAACCCATCTCCAGAGCCCACTGCCACGCTCTTCTTAGGCAGGGAGGCTGGATCCTGCCCCTTTCCCAGAGGATTTGGAGTGTGGGGCTGGGGCATTGGGGTTTGGATCTGCCAGGGAAAGGCTACAGGGCCATGGCTCCTCGGAGCACCTGCCCAGGCACACGGACACCGGGATTGACTTGTCACCAGAAGTGGTGGCACCCCCTGAGCACCCGCTGTGGTCCCTCAGCATGGGGATAACGTGGGGGTGCAGATCCAGCCCCACAGGCTGCCAAACCCCAACACTCTTCCCTCTGGCTCCATCCCAGCTCCCAGCAGCTTTCCCAGCAGTTTCATTCCCAGCTCCTTCCGATTTGGGTCCCGTTCCGAACACAACGCGTCGCTTCAGAACGACTCGCAGTTGCCGAAGGCACTGAAATAACACTTTCTGGCAAAGATTTCACTTTGTTTTTTTCAAAATTGCTGCTTAGAAATTGCTCATTGCTGTCGATCCCTCCCCTGCCACCGCCAAATTCCCCAGATTTTGGAGCAGATCCCATCTGGCTCCCAAATTTCCCTTGTTCTGGGAGAGATTTCCCAGCTCCATCCCCCACCCCAAGAGCCAGTGTTGGACCTGGATGAGTTTTGGGAAAGAGAGAGACAAGGCTGAACTGCCAGTGGCTCTTCCTTTTCTCAGGAAGGGGGTGTTGGAGAGGGAGAAGGAGCAGGAACAGCTGGATCAGTCCTCCCCAGAGCTTCTGCTGTGATGCTGAGCCAGATGCCCCTGTCCCAGCACAGTGGAGGGCGTGTGGAACCAACTGTGAGTGTCTGTGCTCCCATCCTCGGTTGTTGAACAGCCCTGCTTGCAATGAGGGGAGATGGTTGTGACCACGGGAGGTGGCCACGGGGAGGTGGTGGCCTTGGGGAGGTGGTGGTTGCAGATTCAAGCACCTGACACAGACCCCAAGGCCACAAAGACCATCTCCCCATGGTCACAACCGTTTCCCCATGAAGACGTCTCCCTTATCCTCCATCTCCATCATTCCCATTTCTGCCTTCATCCCCCACCCCTCATCTCCATCACACCAACCCTTTCTTCCTCCCCCACTCCAGCCCTTCCTTCCTTCTCCATTCTCCATCCCCATCACCCCTGGCTGTGCCTTCATTCCCCATCCTTCACCTTCATCTGTCATAACCCTTCATCTCCCCTCATTTCCATCACCCCAATCCCTTCCTTCACCTTCCACCCATCGTCTCCATCACCAGCAGCCCTTCCTTCATCCCACAGCCCCCACCTCCACCACCAGCAGCCCATCCTTCACACCTTATCCCCACCTCCCTCACTCCCAACCCCGTTTTCATCCTCCACCCCGTGTCTCCACCATCCCACCCTCAGCTCCTTCCTCCCCACCCCAGAATCCCCACATCCAGAGGCTGTGGGTGCCACCAGCTCCTTCATCTCCGAGGACAGATGGAGGTGAGGGTGACAGGAAGGACCGCGCTGGAGATCAAGAGGAGAGTGATCAAAGGAGGGATGCGGGTGAGCTGCTGGCAGCCCTGTCACCCTGGAGACGGGAAGCAAATATTTGGGCTAATAGCGGCTCCCGGGGAGAGACGGGACACTGCCCATTGGCGGGTGACAATGGGGGTGGGCAGGTGATCCCCGAGGGCCTGGCGTCGTCGGGCACGGCTGGTGTGGGGGGAACTGGGGCTACTGGTGGGCGTGTTGTGCGAATTGGCCATCAGCCAGCGCTGGGTGCTCGGCCGGGGGCGATGCTCGGCTGGGAGGATGCTGAGCCAGAGAGATGCTCATTTGGGGGGATGCTCAGCCTGAAGGATGCTCATTTGGGGGGATGTTCAGCCTGAAGGATGCTCATTTGGGGGGATGTTCAGCCTGAAGGATGCTCATTTGGGGGGATGTTCAGCCTGAAGGATGCTCATTTGGGGGGATGTTCAGCCTGAAGGATGCTCATTTGGGGGGATGTTCAGCCTGAAGGATGCTCATTTGGGGGGATGTTCAGCCTGAAGGATGCTCATTTGGGGGGATGTTCAGCCTGAAGGATGCTCATTTGGGGGGATGTTCAGCCTGAAGGATGCTCATTTGGGGGGATGTTCAGCCTGAAGGATGCTCATTTGGGGGGATGTTCAGCCTGAAGGATGCTCATTTGGGGGGATGTTCAGCCTGAAGGATGCTCATTTGGGGGGATGTTCAGCCTGAAGGATGCTCATTTGGGGGGATGTTCAGCCTGAAGGATGCTCATTTGGGGGGATGTTCAGCCTGAAGGATGCTCATTTGGGGGGATGTTCAGCCTGAAGGATGCTCATTTGGGGGGATGTTCAGCCTGAAGGATGCTCATTTGGGGGGATGTTCAGCCTGAAGGATGCTCATTTGGGGGGATGTTCAGCCTGAAGGATGCTCATTTGGGGGGATGTTCAGCCTGAAGGATGCTCATTTGGGGGGATGTTCAGCCTGAAGGATGCTCATTTGGGGGGATGTTCAGCCTGAAGGATGCTCATTTGGGGGGATGCTCAGCCTGAAGGATGCTCATTTGGGGGTTATGATTATCCAGGGGGATGCTCTGGCAGAGGGATGCTCAGCCTGAGGGACATTCATTTGGGGGGATGCTCTGACAAAGGGATGCTCTGACAAAGGGATGCTCCTTTGGGGGATTCTCAGCCTGAGGGATGCTCGTTTTGGGGGGATGACTGAACAGGGAGATGCTCTGGCAGAGGGATGCATTGGCAGGGAGTGCTTGGCTGAGGGGTGCAGCACTGTTGGGGTGTCCCATGCAGGGCCAGGAGATGGACTTGGATGATCCTTATGGGTCCCTCCCAACTGTGATTCCAGGATTATTTGTGCTGCCAACCCCTGCCTTGTTCCTGGGATGGACCAGGAACAGACAAGCAGGACAGGAAGAAGCAGCACCTTTCATTAAGATGTTGTGATGACCCACCCAAAAGGGAGATTTGCAAACATTTGTGATTGGAAGGAACAACGAAAGTCAGAAAAATCAGAAAAAATTATTAAACTTTTACTAATTTATTAAATATTTATTAATTCTTTGTCCACTTCCATCATCTTCTTCTTGTCTGTCTCCATCATCCCCTTCTTCTCCATGTTTCTCATCTCCTTCTTTATCCATCTCCATCACCCTCTTCTTGTCCATTTCTGTTGTCCTCTTGTTGTCCATCTCCATTGTCCTGTCCTGCACAGAGAGAGAAAGAAAGGTCTGTGGAGCTGCTCCCTCTTGGGAGATCCTCACTCCGGGTTCCAGTGCTGATCCAGCTGTTCCTCTCTGGTTGATGGGATGTCCCCTTGGTCTCTTCCACAGGCCCAACCATTGCCCAGGGCTGGATGGGAGTTGGGCTTCTTCTGCTACTCATCCATCTCTGTCATCCTCTTGTTGTCCATTTCTGTTGTCCTGTCCTGAAGAGAGAGAGAGAGAGAGACAGACAGACAGACAGACAGATCCTGGGAGGTGGTTCCTCCTGGTTGATCCACAGTCCTGGTTCCAGCATTGATCCAACTGATGGGATATAAATCCTGGTTTCTGTGCTGATCCAGCTGTGCCATTCTGGCCTTTGGAACATCCATTTGGCCTCCTCCACAGGTCCAGATGTTGGCTCTGGGCAGGTTGGGAGTTGGGGTTCCTCTGCTTCTCATCCATCTCCATAATCATCTTGCCTTTCATCTTCATTGTCCTGCCCTGCAGAGAGAGAGAGGTTCAGGGAGTTGTTCCCTCCTGGGAGAGCCTCACTCCTGGTTCCAGTGTTGATCCAGATGATGGGATGTCAGTCCAGGTTTCTGTTGTGATCCAGCTGTTCCTCTCTGGCCGATGGGATGTCTCCTTGGTCTCCTCCACAGGCCCTGGGCAATTTGGGAGTTTGGGGTTCCCCTGTTACTCATCCATCTCCATTGTCCTCTTGTTGTCCTTCTCCATTGTCATGTCCTTCACAGAGATCCATGGAACTGGTCCCTCCTGGTTCATCCTCAGTCCTGGTTCCAGTGTCATTCCAGCTGATAGGATGTCAATCCTGATTTCTGTGCTGATCCAGCTGTTCCTCGCTGGCCACTGGGATGTCCATTTTGTCTCCTCCTCAGGCCCAACCATTGACCCAGAGCTGGATGGGAATTGGGGTTCCTCTGCTACTCATCCATCTCCACAGTCCTCTTGTTGTCCATTTGTGTTGTCCTCTTGCTGTCCATCTCCATTGTCATGTCCTGCAGAGAAAGAGAGAGAGATCCATGGAGCTGATCCCTCCTGGTTCATCCTCAGTCCTGGTTCCAGTGTCGATCCAACTGATGGGATGTCCATCCTCCTTTCTGTGCTGATCCAGCTGTTCCTCTCTGGTCATTGGGATGTCCATTTGGTCTCCTCCACAGACCCAGCCATTGGCCCTGGATGGGTTGGGAGTTGGGGCTCCCCTGCTACTCATCAACCTCTGTCATCCTCTTGTTGTTCATTTCCCATGTCCTGTTCTGCAGAGAGAGAGAGAGAATGGGAGAGATCATTGGAGCTGTTTCCTCCTGGGAGTCCCTCAAGCCTGGTTCCAGTGTTGATCCAGCTGATGGGATGTCCATCCTGCTTTCTGGGCTGATCCAGCTGTTCCTCTCTGGTCATTGGGATGTGCCCCTGGTCTCTTCCACACACCCAATCATTGCCCCAGGGCTGGATGGGAGTTGGGGCTCCCCTGCTACTCATCCATCTCCATAGTCCTCTTGCTGTTCATCTCCCTTGTCCTGCCCTGCACAGAGAGAGAAAGAGAGAGAGATCCATGAAACTGCTCCCTCCTGGCTGATCCTCACTCCTGGTTACAGTGTCGATCCAACTGATGGGATATTAATCCTGGTTTCTGTGCTGATCCAGCTGTGCCACTCTGGCCATTGGGATGTCCATTTGGCCTCCTCTTCAGGCCCAACCATTGCCCCAGGGCTGGATGGGACTTGGGGTTCCCCTGTTACTCATCCATCTCCGTCATC
Organism: Formicarius rufipectus; assembly: GCA_013399695.1. Classification (NCBI taxonomy): domain Eukaryota; kingdom Metazoa; phylum Chordata; class Aves; order Passeriformes; family Formicariidae; genus Formicarius; species Formicarius rufipectus. The sequence continues at coordinate 137,773 of VXAU01003169.1, read as the reverse complement.
CTCTTGTTGTCCATCTGCACCGTCCTGTCCTGCAGAGAGTGAGATCCATGGAGCTGCTCCCTCCTGGGCTGGGCTGAGCTCTGTGCTCCGTGTCCACCCCTGGGGCAGGGCAGGCTCTGGGATGTCACAGGGGTCTCTGCCCCACCTTGTCCCGTGTCACAAAGGACACTTGTGATGTCACGAAGGGCCACCCCTGGTGCCCCAGGGACAGCAGAACCCCTGGACCCGACCTGGGACATCCCCTGGACTTGGGGGTTTGTAGCCTCTGCTGTGCCCAGAGACCTTTGGGGTCACCTGACACCCTGATGTCCACAGAGCAGATGTGCACAGTGCAGATGTGCACAGAGCAGATGTTGGCAGTGCTGATGGTCACAGTGCAGATGTGCCCAGTGCAGATGTTGGCAGTGCTGATGTTCACAGTGCAGATGTTTGCAGAGCACTCAGACCATCAGTGGGTGGCTGGGAAGAGGCTGCAGGAGCTGCAGCCCTCTGTGAATCCAAACATACGCCTCCCTTTTTTAATATATATTTTTAATAAGCCCCAGCAACTGGTTGAACACAGAGCAGAACATGTAAAATTAAACATATCCCCAAATCTCTCCAGCTTTAACCCGGTGGTGTCTTTGGAACTCATGTCCTTTAAAGCAAGGAGGGAGCACCCAGGCTGCCCCACTGCCACCCTCCTGCTTGGGGACACTTCTCAGAGGTGACAACGTGGCCCTTGGTCCATCCAGGCAGAAATGGGTCTGCCTGCAATGGGCAAGGCAGGGTGGGCACAGCCTGGGGTGCTGTGGTGTCCTCAGGGGGACAGGAGGGAGGTAAAAAGCAATAATA
>VXAU01003169.1:114323-128186 GCA_013399695.1 Formicarius rufipectus | reverse complement strand
GGCCCGCCGGGGGCACCGGAGCATCCCCAGCCCGGCCCCGGCGCGGCGCTCCCCGAGGCAGGCGGCAGGTAAGGGCCGGCCGGAATCTGCTGCCCGCCGAGGTCAGATCCCTCCCCGGGTTCCCTCCGCTACCTCCCGGTACCTCCCGGCGCCTCCCGGCACCTCCGGGTTCCTCCCGGTTCCCCCGGCCCTGTTCCCGGTTCGCCCCGTTCCTCCCATGTGCCCCGGTCCGTGGGGGCGGTGGCGCTCGGTACCGGCCCGTTTCGTGCTGCGGGACGGGCACCGGGGCGAAGCCTCTGATCCCCCATCCCGGGAGTCAAGTTTGTGTTCCCCTTCCCCGGTGTCACCGGGCACCGACGTGCCCACTCAGCCAGCGACCCCCGAGGGGGAAAGGAGGGTTTGGAGAGCCCCGAGGGGTGCGAGCTGCTGGGCGGGCAGAGCCCGGGGCCGTTCCCGGCAGCCCCGGCCGTGCCTCAGTTTCCCCATGTGGATAAAACACGAGGAAGGAGTGATTTCCCCCCAAATCCTGTGGAAATCCCACTGGTTGGCTTGACGGGAGCTTGGAGAAGTCAGTGGAGCCCCTGGCACGGGGTCATCACAGCCCCACGTGCCAGGGCAGGGCCGGGTGCCCCATGGCAGCACTTGGCTTCGGGCATGGCCCGTCCCTCCTCCTCTGCTCCAAAGGATGAAATTCCTCCATTCCCTGAGAGACTAATCCCTTTGGAGAGGTCAGATCCCACCCGGAGCAAGAGTTGAGTGTAAAACTTCCCAACTCGGACCGTCCTCCTTCTGGAGCAGGGAAGGATTTGGGCCATAAACACCCTTTGCTGACCCCAAGCCCGGCATCGGATCCCGATTGTCCCATGGAGTTTTCTTCCCTCCTGGAGCGACTTTGTCCTGATCCCGGGGCAGGAAGCATGTGATGCCCTCGCGGCGGGCTAGACAGATGGACGGATGGTCGTTTGGCCTCAGTTTCCCCCCTCCTTCCCTCTGTTCTCTACTTCCCCATAAGTCTCAGAGCAAAGGAGAAAGGAAGTTGCTGCCAGAGAGAGCAGCTTGAGGGCAGCTGGATAAAGAAAAGGAGGAAATGGAAGGCGAGACAGATGCTCCAAAATAACCCCCCCTTCCTTCTCCTTCGCTTTGTAAAATAACCCCCCCTTCTTCCTTCTCTCCATAAAATCCCCCTGCCTGCTCCTCCTCCTCCCCTTCCTCCTCTCCATGAAATAACCCCCCATTCCTCCTTCTCTTTATCTCCGTAAAATAACCCCTGTTCCTCCTTGTCTTCCTCTTCCCCCTCCTCTCCATAAAACAACCCTCATTAGCCCTCCTCCTCTTCCTCCTCTCCATACTGCAGCTGCCTCCCCCTGGGCGCAGAAATCCCAGGGGGAATTCCTTGATATACCACCAGATCCTCAAATCAGCCTCCCCAGTATCAACACCCCCTTCCCAACCCTATGCCAGAGCACCCCTCCGAGTGCCAGGATCCCATTCCCACGGGAAGCACCGGCAGGATTCACCACCCACGCCCGGCGTTGGCATCGCCGGAGCCCCCCTCGGATCGGTTCCTTGCACAGACACGTTGGAGTTGCCGGGGGCGGATCAGCGTTCCCAGGCAAACCCAAAAAGCTGCTGCTCCTTCCCATGGGTGCCTTGGCAGCCCCGGCACGGGCCCCTGCGGGTCGGGGATTTTGGCACGGAGGAGTTCCTTGGATGCCAGTGCCGGAGGTGTCAGGGACCGTGACAAGGACCATGCCAAGCGCTTGGCATCCCCGCCGGCACCGGGAGCGTGCGGTGTCCCGCGGCATTCCCGGCTCTTCTTCCAGCCGAGGCGGCCTCGGATTCACCCCCGGCCTTGCCAAGAACCGAGTTTTTCCTCGGGCGAGGTGTTTGCTCAGTGGCTTCCTCCCCGGCCTCACCCCGCTCGGCACACACGCGCCGGATCCGTGTGCCAGCCCCGGCGGCTCCGGCTGCTCTTTGCGCCCATGGCAACGTGCGAGGCTCGGCACGCGTCCTTCCTCCTCCTCCACCTCCTCCTCCTCCTCCTCTGCCCTTCCTCCTGCTCTCCCTCCGCACCCCCAGCGCTGGTAACAGGGGCTGTGGGAGCGGGAGGGGTCCTGGGTGGGGTGGTGGGGGACGGAGCTGATGAAGCTCTCCGGTTACTCCCCGTCTCCTGTGAGCGGCGGCGGCGTTTAATTAATTAATAGGCGTTGTCGGAGCGCCGGGAAAAGCGGGTGGAAAGCGATGCCGGCGGATGGAGAGCAGAGCGGCAGGATCCTTTCCATCCTCTTGGAGTTTAGCCAAGGATTAAGGGGGGACTGGGAATGCCGGGGTGAAGGTCCGGTAGTGTTTTCTGGAGCGGTGGGAGGAAACGGCGCGTTGGGGTGGAGGGAAAACCGGGGAGATGTCCGCTATTAAATGCGTGTCCCAGTTGGGAAATGATGTTTCCGCGCTGGAGGAAACTTGTAGCAAGACACTACAAGTTACTGTGGCCCTGGTGAGGAGGAGGTGGAGGGGGGAGAGGAGGAGGAGGAAGAGGCAGAGGTGCCTCTGCTCTGAGCTGGAGCCTCGTGGAGCCTCCCACTCTGCGCTGCTCCATAAATTATTGAAGGGCTTTCCTTTCCCTGCATGAAATATTCACCCTCTGCCAAGGGAACGGGGCGGGGACGAGGTGCTGGGGTCACTCAGGGTGAGGGATCTTTGGGGCAGGTAGAAATGATAACTGGGGCGGTGTCACTGCTGGATTTGGCCCCTCTCAGTAAAGGAACTCACCTGGCAGCTCAGCCGTGGCACATGCCAGCACCACCGGTGCCAGGTGTGCCAGCAGGATGACAGGGTCTGGTGTTGCCCCCCCGCAAACGGGGGCTTTAATTGATGCTTGTGCCCACAGTGGTGTGGGAGATGTATTTTGGGGGTCCCTCGGGGGGTGAGGTCGCAGCTGGGTGTTGAGTGAGGTGCTGTGGGTGCCGTCCTGGTGCTGGTGAACACCAAACCACCGGTGGAGGTGACCCCAGCACGTGGCCATCCCCAGGGGAGCACATCCATCCCGTGGCAGGGACACCCTCGGTGTCCTCCCCCAGGACATCCCAACCTTCACATTGCCATTCAGGGCTGCAGAAATCCCCCCAAAACCTCCAAAATGGGTGGAATCTCCCCCAGGAAAAGGGCTGTGACTGCCCCCAAAGCCTCCGGTGGGACCACAGCCCTGCCCGCTCTCTTCCGGAGCAGGGAGGAACTCGGGGACAGCAACACCCAGCGGCTCCTTTTCGGAAGAAGAAGCTGGTTTTGAGGGCGTTTTCATTAAAAAGAAGCAGGGGTTGGGGAGGGGAGGAGAGGGGGGGAGTGGAACCCGAGCCCCGAGCCGGGCTGGAAACTTCAGCGACAGGAAGGAAGCGAAGTGGGTTATTTCAGGCTCGTTGTTTGCTCCTCGGGGCAAGACTCGGCTCCTCCGTGCGCCGAGAGCGGCCCCTCCGCCAACAATGGGGTCGCGGGGCCCTTCCCGGCAGGAAAACAGCTCGTTCCGGTGAAATCTCCCCTTTTGGTGCCGAGTCAGCAGGGCCTGGTGGGCACAGTGTGGTTGTCGAGGGTGCCAGGAGCCGTCCCGGTGCTGAGCGGGAGCCAACGCGCCCCAGGTGAGCTGGGCTTGCCCTTGGGGTTTGCAGGGAGCCGACAGCTCATGGGAGCTGGGGCATGGCTGCGGTTTTGGGGTCCCTGGACCCCTCCCCCTGTGCCTGTTTCCCCCCAGGACTGAGGACAATCCTTGCCCCGGTTCCCGGGAGGAGAGGGGTTGTGAGCAGCGGGGTGTTTGCTGCAGCGAGCTGAGGGTTGCCCCGTTATTGCAGTTGGCGTTTGGGAGCCGTGGGCAGCTCTTAAGAGACGGCGTTTCCTATTTTTTTATGGGTTCTGTAGGTGGAGTTTGCACTCACTTTACGGCTCCGGTTGCCCAGTGTGGGAATTCCTATTTATCCAGGCACGGCTCCGGGCAGGGAGCCCAGGGCACCTCACAACCACGACTTCCAGGGTGGTAGAGCCCTGCTCCTTCGGGGAGGATGCCAAAGTAAGCCCCCTTAGAGCCAAGGGAAAGGAGATGGAGCTCTGCTGCCTCTGTCCATCCGGGCTCGGCTCCAGCAGCATCTCCCGGACGCGGCATCGGCACGAAACGAGCCTGTCCCGCCTGGGAGCTGCTGTCACACAACCTCAGCCCTGTCACTTCTGTCGTATTAAGAGCTGGAGCCTCAGCTGGAAGCTCACGCTGGCAAAAAATCAGCGTTTTCCCGTTGAAGGAAGGGCTTCCAGAGCGCCGTGTTTTCCCCGAGGGCTGTAAATAACCCTGCAGGCGGCGGCTCCGTCAGTCACACCCCCACGGAGCCCTCGGGTTCAGGGAGGGTGGAAGATGCTCAGGAAATCAGGGCTCGGCTCCATCCTCCTTGCACAACTGGCTGGGTGAGCCTCGGCCGCAGCAGGATTTGCTGCCAAGAGCCTGGTGTTGCTCCATCGTGGTAGGAGCAGGATTGGGGGTCCCCAGAGGGGTCCGGGACTGGGTGGTAGCTTGGCCTGGGTGGGAGGACAAAGCTGCCTGTGGTGGGGACAGACTCAGTTCTGCACTAGAATGCCAGAATGTTGTGTTGGCAGGGACCTTAGAGCCCATCCAGTGCCACCCCTGCCATGGGCAGGGACACCTCCCACCAGCCCAGGGGGCTCCAGCCTGGCCTGGGACACTCCCAGGGATGGAGCAGCCCCAGCTTCTCTGCCCACCCTGTGCCAGGGCCTGCCCACCCTCCCAGCCAGGAATTCCTTCCCAAAATCCCCCTCATCCCTGCCCTCTGGCACTGGGAAGCCATTCCCTGTGTCCTGCCCCATCTATCCTTTGTCCCAAATCCCTCTCCAGCTCTCCTGGAGCCCCTTTAGGCACTGGCAGGTTGGTCACATCTTGTCACCGTGTTCATGGAATCCCAGAATAGTTTGGGTTGGAAGGACCTCAAAGCCCACCCAGTGCCACCCCTGCCATGGGCAGGGACACCTGCCACCAGCCCAGGGGGCTCCAGCCTGGCCTGGGACACTCCCAGGGATGGAGCAGCCCCAGCTTCTCTGCCCACCCTGTGCCAGGACCTGCCACCCACACAGGGAAGAATTTCTTCTCAACATCCCATCCAAACCTACTCTCTCTCCATGGCCAATTTATCCCCACCCATCCTCACACGAGCAGCATCCTTAAACTCAAATATCTTTTCTCCTCTCCCCTCCCCGGGGATGTATTTATAGCGTGATGCCACCCCTCCCCGCTCTGCCAGGCTGCCCATGCCATGTGCAGCCTCTTGCATAAGCAGCCCCAGCTCTGCCCATCCGTCCTGGCTCCGAGAGCCGGTTGTTTTCACGCTGTTCTCGCCTCGTCGTGATTTGTGGCTCTGCGGTTTCCCAGACCGAGATGCATCTCCGGGGTCGGCGGCGTTTTATTCAGGCACAGCGGTTTTTTTAGAGCCGTCACCAGCCCCGAGGTGATGGATTTGGGGATTTGGTCCCGCCGGGATGAGGGGTCGGGCTGTAGGTGAGGGTCTGTCTCGCTGAATTATCCACCTCCGTGCGATGCTCGTGGTGGAGGAAGCCAAGACAGCGGTGGAACAAGTCCCAGCTCGTGTGGGTGGATGAGGGCAGTGCCAGGGAGAAGGGCTCCTGTGGGTGGATCAGGGAAAAGGGTTCTGTGGGTGGATCAGGGCAGTGCCAGGGAGAAGAGTTCTGTGAGTGGATGAGGGCAGTGCCAGGGAAAAGGGTTTTGTGGGTGGATCAGGGGGAAGGGCTCCTGTGGGTGGCTCAGGGCAGTGCCAGGGAAAAGGGTTTTGTGGGTGGATCAGGGGGAAGGGCTCCTGTGGGTGGCTCAGGGCAGTGCCAGGGAAAAGGGGCTCCTGTGGGTGGATCAGGGAAAAGGGTTCTGTAGGTGGATGAGGGCAGTGCCAGGGAAAAGGGTTCCATAGGTGGATCAGGGAGAAGGGTTCCTGTGGGTGGCTCAGGGCAGTGCCAGGGAGAAGGGCTCCCACACAAACCATGGGCTGTGCAAACCGGCCGTGCCGCTCCGGCCCCGGCGTGGACGTGGCACGTGGCCCTGGGGGTGACTCAGCTGCCACCTGGGCTGTCCCCAACTCACCCCGCAGGAAATGAGTCAGGTTTGGAGGCAGGAAAAATGCTCCAGTGATGGGGCAAGAGCCCTTCCTGCGCCGGGAGCAGGAGGCACACGGGGATGGAGGGTCACGGGAGGTGCTCAGGTAGGGACACCTCGCTCGCTCCGGAGGGTTTGGGAGAAGGAAGGTGGGAACACCCCAGAACTCATCCCACCGTCCAAAGCTGGGTGTGAGCTCAGCTCATGCCTGCCCTGGCACCCAGCATCTCCCTGGCTCTGGCTGTTGGCTGGAGGTGCTTTTTCTCCTGCCAAAAGTAGGTGGGAAGGTGAAGAATCATCGACTCGGGGGACCTTAAAGCTCAATCCTGTTCCACCTCGTGCCGTGGGCAAGGACAACTTCTCCCAGCCCGGGCTGCAGGTGAGGTGGGGAGGGATGCAGGGCACGGTCTGACCTGTGCATTCCTCTTCCCCTCGCAGACATGGACACCTTCAGCACCAAAAACCTGGCCCTGCAGGCCCAGAAGAAGCTCCTGAGCAAGATGGCCACGAAAACCATCGCCAACGTCTTCATCGACGACACCAGCAGCGAGATCCTGGACGAGCTGTACCGGGCCACCAAGGAGTACACCCACAACCGCAAAGAGGCCCAGAAGATCATCAAGAACCTCATCAAGATCGTGATGAAGCTGGGCGTGTTGTACCGCAACGAGCAGTTCAGCCCCGAGGAGCTGCTGCTCATGGAGCGCTTCCGCAAGAAGGTGCACACCTTGGCCATGACGGCCGTCAGCTTCCACCAGATAGACTTCACCTTCGACCGCAGGGTCATGTCGGGGGTGCTCACCGAGTGCCGGGACCTGCTCCACCAGGCGGTCAACGGGCACCTCACGGCCAAGTCCCACTCGCGCATCAACCACGTCTTCAACCACTTTGCGGACTACGAGTTCCTCTCGGCGCTCTACGGGCCCTCGGAGCCCTACCGCACCCACCTGGCGAGGATCTGCGAGGGGGTCAACAAGATGCTGGAGGAGGAGAGCATCTGAAGCTGGGCTGGGCCTCCTGGGAGGCTGAAGTTGGGGGGTTTGCCCGCTCTGGGCTCCGGGTGCTCTCCTCTCCTCTGCAGTGCTAAGTCGTTTTCTCCTCGTTTCTACAAAAGGTTGAAGCTCTTGACTTTGTCCACCCATCGCGCAGCGGGTTGCAAACCCTTCCCTGTGCTGGGCTGGGTCCTCTCCAGGGGATCCTGGGATTTTGGGGGCTCTTTCTGTACAGTTTGGTTTCCTTTGCTCACCAAGTGTCCTTAGCTCAGAGTCCAAGGACTCTGAGCCTTGAACTCCGTCGTGACCCTCTGGGGGAAAACCCAACCAAAGCCTCGTGGTGTGTGAGAGCTCTGGAAGGTGTGAATGAGCAGGGGGGGGGTTGCTGGTTGTGACCCCCCATTACTGGAGGGGCCTGGAGCTCCACGGTTTTCTTTCAGCAGCTCCACAACGTGGTGGGAGCAAATCATGGTCCAGAATTGTGCTGCCCAGGAGGGGAAGGTGTGGGCTTTGGTGTCCTCAAAGACAAGGCCCTGAGACCGGGAGGAGGGAGCTGGAGGGACCTGCTCCTTCCCTGCATCCCAGGTACCATCCAACACCCGTGATGGGACCACTGTGGCGGCTCCAACGTCGCCCTTGGTGGTTCTCCAAAGCTCTCCGTGGGATTCCACCCATTTTCCGTGTCCTCATCTGAGTGGTGGTTGTTGGTTTGTAGCACACTCTGTAGCTCTGATGAGTTATTTAAATAAACTCACCTGTTTGGGAGCATCTTGTGGTGGTTCCAGTGGGGCGTGGCAGAGATGAAATGAGCCCTGGGGACAGCTGGGTTTGTCTTTTAGATGGTGATGGGTCTCTGTGACCTGGCATTGCTGTCCCTGCTCCATGGCACCTGGATTTGCGTGGCCAGAGCTGAACCAGTGGAATAAACGGGGTGATAAACCCAGAATCAACCAGTAGCAAAGGTTTGGGATCCTGTGGGGAGCCAAAAATCGGGATTGAGGCTCCAGGGAGACCTGTGAGTCCCTTCCAGGACATAAAGGGGCTCCAGGAGAGCTGGAGAGGGACTTGGGACAAAGGTCTGAAGGGACAGGACAAAGGGGATTGGTTTTTAGCTGTCAGAGGGCAGAGTTAGGGGGGATATTGGGAAGGGATTCCTCCCTGGGAGGGTGGGCAGGGCCTGGCACAGGGTGGGCAGAGAAGCTGTGGCTGCCCCAGCCCTGGGAGTGTCCAAGGCCAGGATGGAGAAGAGAAACTCCAGGGAGAGCTGAGAGACCATTCCAGAGCCTAAAGGGGCTCCAGGAGAGCTGGAGAGGGATTTGGGATGAGGGCTGGAGGGACAGGACACAGGGAATGGCTTCAAACTTAGAGGGGAAATTTAGATGGAATATTGAGATGAAATTCCTCCCTGGGAGTGGCTGGAATGGGTTTCCCAGAGAAGCTGTGGCTGCTCCATCCCTGGGAGTGTCCCAGGCCAGGCTGGAGCCCTCTGGGCTGGTGGGAGGTGTCCCTGCCCATGGCAGGGGGTGGCACTGGGTGGGCTTTGAGGTCCCTTCCAACCCAACCCATTCTGGGACCCTGTGCAACCCTCTCCCAGCAGACCCCCCTCCCTGTGCCCCTCTGCCTCCCCGGCACAGCCCGGGGGGATCCCTGGTGATGCTGCCGGCGCCGCCGCCGCAGTGACCCCTCCTCTTCACCCTGCAAATTGCCCTTTTAGCACAAAACACACCGGCCGAGCTCAGCCGCCCTTATCTCCACGACCTTCTGGTGCCTCCCGCTCCATGGGGTGTCTCCAGGCACGGGAGGCTGCCCGAGGCGCTGATAACTCGCAGCCTTGGGAGATTAAAGAGCAGAACTAAAGCCCCGATCTCTGTGGTTTCACAGCTCTGGCTCCAGCAGACACGGATAAGGTTGTGACACAGCTCGGGTTGGTGGGGGAGAAAGAAGCACCTTCACAGGGCTGTGTGAACGCGGCCAGGACCCACCGGGGTGTTGGGCTGGGGGAGGTGGCCTTTGAGAACAATCCCTGTGCCCACCCCGGGCTGGAGAGGAGCCAGAGGTGGGAGTTTTGGGCAGGAGTGGTGAGAGGGGGCTGAGGGATGTGCTGGCAGCCAGAAATGCTTCGCTGGTCTCTTCTCAAGGTCATTTTTGGTGCTCCTTGACCACACAAACCATGCTCAGATGAGCCCTGCTCATGGTTGTTCCCTTCTGTTCCATGAGTTCCCACATTCCAGCCCCACCAAACTCCTGGCACCAGTTTCCCTTCACATCCAGGTGTCCCACCTGAACCTTCTTCCTCACAGCAAACACCCACCTCATCCCCAGATTCTTCTTCCCTTTTGGTCCCAGGGAAGCCTTGGAGAGCAGACTCTGCTAGAAGAGTCATCTCCCAGCCTGGGTTTCCCATCCCAACCCCAGGGAATGAGTCCCTTTGCTCTGGTTCCCTCCAAGTGACACAGCAGGAAGGTCAGAGACCCGCAAACGTGGCTCAGAGCACAGGTAGGAGCACACTGGGGACACTCCTGGGCCCTGCAGGTCATCCCCAGCTCCAGGAAATGACACACAGCAGAGGAAGAAGCATTTCAGAAGAGCCTGGAGGACAGAGCTTGTAAAATCCCAGTGCAAAGCACACCCAGACTGCCAAAAAAAACCCCCCAGGGAACTGCCCCCAAAATAGGCAAAGCAGCTACCAATGATCACAACCATCATCAAAAGTGACAGTGCAACAACTGCAGCCTTGTTGTCACATGCTGGGACCCTCTTTGGCTGGGCAGAACCCCCTGCAGCCCCCAAATTCCTGTGGCTCCTCCTGACCAAGCAAACAATGAAGGTCCATCCAGCTGGAAAGGGCAGGAGTGACAGAGCAGAGCGACCCCAGGCCAGAGTCCAATGCTTCATTTCTTTATTTGTGCTGTCTTTACACAGGACAGGAATTGCACATTCCCTGTTATTACTCTGGATAAGAAACAAATCCCTTTCCTGTAGGTATAAAACAGTCCTGCAGTCGTGGCCAGATGTGGAAGTGTTGCTTGGATTGATTCCTGGTTGTGTCAGAACAAGCTGCTCTGCCTTCCCCCCACCCAAGTTATCCCAACCCAGCTCTGACAGGTCCAGGGATGATCTCTCAATAAAGAACCAGAGAGTTTTGGCCAACTCCATCCCTTCCTCCTCCTAAATGAATTATTTCCTCCTGTCACACCTGTGGAGAGAGAAATCCCACCTCCCCTCCAGAGACTACAGAGTTAACAACCTCCCTTTAGCAAACCCTGCTCAAATCCAGCCACTTATCTTCCTGCACTGCTCTTCCCAGCCAGGGAGACAAGGAGATCCCCCATTCCTGGGGAGCTTTGCCACATTCAGCGGCTCAGCCAAGCAGGAGGAGGGCACAGAAGGGCTGACGTGCCCCAGGAGGAGCTTTCCAGCTGCAGAGCACGTTGCCACTCCCACACAAGTCAGAAGAGAAATCAGCCTTCACACCTCCAAGCCCCNGGCCCCCCCCCCCCAGCACGTTTCAGTATGGGAAAACAGAAAAAAGTTTGGCCAACCCAAAAGAAAAACCAGGAATATCCTCTTTTCCTGCCACGTTCTTCGGGCCAAAACACCCTGTCCAGGCGTGGCCTCGGGGTCACAGCTCGTCACGGGGTGTTTTGGCCACAATCATGAGCTTGGACAGCTCAAAACGGAATTTGCCTTCCCTGTGAGACACTGGAGAGGGAGAGAGAACAAGCACAGGATCAACAGCTGGGAAAGCATGAACAAAACAGCCCCAAAAAAGCACAAGAACATGAACAAAACAGCCCTGCTGGGCCCCTTTCCAGGAGGGGAAAGGCAGCAAGTCGGGCATTGAACTTCCTCCTCCTGCAGGGGCCAGGCTGGTGGGACAAACCCTCCTGCCCCCAGCTGGTTTCACTGGAATGGGACCCCCAAAATCCTGCTGCCAGGGGTGCATCCAGAGCTCTGTCACCTGCCAGTGCATGGTACGGAAGCTCCAAGTGCCTCCCCCACCAGCCCCTTTCCCACCCAGTCCTCCCGTCACAGACCTGTTGTTTCGGTGATTTCAAATTCTTCCTGTTTCAAAGGGATGTCGTTTTGGGCACCCACAGCAGCCTGAGACTGAAACAGGAAGGAAGAAGGTGTGAGAGGTTGAGGCAACCCAAGAAGCTGCAGCAATTCAAACCACACAAACAGCAGCACGCTGTGAAAACAAGAGCGAATTTGTGAGTTCTGTGGAGTCAAAGAACAAAGTCCACAAAGGAAACTCTCCAGCTGTTTTTCCATTTCCCGTTAAACCACAGCCTTGTGTTCCTGGGGGGACCGAAAACCTCACCCCTAAAGGCTGGGGAATGGAAGAACCAGACAAAAAACACCCCAAAAGGTTTTCTTTCCCTTGCCACCACACCCAATTTACTGAGGCAACCCAAGACTCCCCCTGTGCAGAGCCCCTTGGAGCCCCCTCCCAGCAAATCCAGGGATTTGAGGGGGCAGAAGCACAAAGGTGCAGGTGAGCCCACGTGCAGCCCCTCCCCTGCCCGCCACCAGCCTCTAATTAGGGACACATTTCCTTGCACAGATGTCTAATAAATGTTTTCCATGCCTAATTCATGTTTTATAGCAGCCTCCCACACTGCTGCTTCCAAGGGATCAGCTGGGACTTACATAAGCCATGGCATCCTCTATCTTGGCTCCTTTCACTTCAGCTTTAAACTGGGTAAAGAAGAGATAAGACTTCCCCTGAGGCCTGAAACAAGAAAGCAGAGTCTTTGTCAGCAGCAGAGAGGGTGGAGGTGCAGAGGAGTGAAGGATTCCCACCTCCCTTCCTCCCTGGATCTCCTGCAGCTCCCCCCAGTGCAGAAGGTGGGACTGGAGAACACAGAATTCACAAACCAGAGCCACAGCAAACCTTGCGAGAGGCAAACCCTGCCTTGCAGGGCAGCACATCCCTCTGGGAAGCAGAGTCCCTTCCCCCCATCAGCCTGACGGTTTGGCTGAGGTCACAGAACACACCTCCAGATGGAGCAGGAGAAGAGCCCGTTGTCTTCACTGACTCCCACGTTCATCTGCCATTGCTGCAGAGGGAAAAGGTCCCAGAGTCACTGGGGGAAGAGCCCCGAGGCCACTGCCCTCCCTGCAGCTGCAGGAGTGGCTCTCAGCACTCGCTGATGGCCCCTTCTGCACCAAACTCATGGCCTGCTTGCTCTTTCCTCTCCAGAATTCCATCAGTGCTGCTACAGAAAAGAGTTCAAAGTCTCCTTTCCTTCGACCTCAAACAAGGACCTGATTTTGACAGGGCTTGCAGATGAGGAAGTACAAACTGTGCATCCACACGAGCTGCAAGAATCCTTCAGGACTCCTAAAGGAGACAGGAGTGACTCCTGGGAGGTCCTTCCCACCAAATGGGGTATGGAAATGGCACTGCCAGCATTCCAGAGACATCCAGCACAGGGATTTGTTCAGTCACAGAATCCCAGGACTTGTTCAACTCCATCCCTCATCAAAGTCCACCCAGTGCCACCCGTGCCACGGGCAGGGACACCTCCCACCAGCCCAGGGGGCTCCAGCCTGGCCTGGGACACTCCCAGGGATGGATCAGCCACAGCTTCTCTGGGAATCCATCCCAGTCCCTGCCCACCCTCCCAGCCAGGAATTCCTTCCCAAAATCCCATCTAAATTTCCCCTCTAAGTTTGAAGCCATTCCCTGTGTCCTGTCCCTCAGTGCAAACACACAGAAGACACTTCAGTGCAGGGAACACATCCCATGCAGTGCTGGAAAAGCTACAGCCACCTTTCCTCCCAGCTCCTTTTCCTTGGAAAAGGAAAATCCCCCGGGATTTCCCAGGGGAAATGGTCCTGCCCAGGGTGGGCTCTGCCCCACTCACCTCGTTGGTGCCTCCCTGGGCCGAGTAGGTGAAGGTGCAGCTGAAATCCCCCTGCCAGGAGAGAGGGACAGGAGCATCAGCAGGACCTGCTCTTCCATGGGATCAGGGAATTCTTTAGGTTGGAAAAGCCCTTTGGGATCATTCAATCCAACTGTTCTCCCAGTGCCCTCTGCCAGGGTTGGGCACTCCCCCAGTGCCCTCTGCCAGGGCTGGACAACCCTTTCCATGGAGGAATTTTCCCAAAATCCAACCCCAACCTCCCCTGGTGCAACCTGAGGCCTCTCCCTCTCGTCCTGCCTTTGGGGTGAGGATTCCAGTTCTGGGGGTCCACGACCTGCAGCCCCTTCTCCACTGGGGCCCTTCCCCATGGACACCTCCCTGCTTTGAGACCCCCCTTTCCCTGGCAACCCTTGGGATGCTGCATCCCTTGGGAAGCCCCCCTGGGGGACCCCCTTCTCCCTGGAGACCTCCATGCTGCAGAGACCACCCCACCTTGGGGACCACTTCACTTTTGGGGACCTCCTTCTGCTGGAGACTCCCTCTTGGGGACCCTCTTCTCCTGAGGGACCCCCTTCTCTCTGGGGGCTCCACAGAGACCCCTTCTCCCCAGGAGCATCCCCCGGGGATCTCCCTCTCCAAGGCATCCCCTCTCCCCCTGAAAGCCCCCTTTTCCATGGGGACCCTCTTCCTTGCCCCTTTGGGAGCACCTCCTCCCTTGGGGGTCCCCTTCCTCCCCTGTCTCCTTGGGGACCCCCTCACCTTTCCTTTCTCCCTGGGCTCTCCCAGGCCATTGTAACTCCCTTAGGGCCCCCCCTCTCCTCGGTGTCCCCCCCATCCCGGTGTCCCCACC
>VXAU01003169.1:88350-113425 GCA_013399695.1 Formicarius rufipectus | reverse complement strand
CACCATGGCCCATTGGCAGCAGCTGCCCAGGGCACACCAACCCCTCAGGGCACAGGGGGGTGTTTGGGATCTCCTGTGGGATCAGGAACTGTTCCTGTCTCCACACCAATGACTCAGGGGTGAGAACTCCCCTCCAGGAGCCACCAGCACCTTCACCCCCACCTGAGGGCTCATGTCTGCTCAGGGGCCAGCAGGGATGCCAAAAATGTGCCAGGATTGACCTCACAGAGTAAATCCCCCCTTGGGAAACTCCCCACCCTGGGGGAGGGACTGGGTGTTCCCATCTGAGTCCAAGCAGAGAGAAGTTGGGGTTTTGGGGACTGGGATCTCTGGTGGGATCCTGAGGAGGAGCAGAGCCTCGACTCAACCAGGACTGTCAGCAGACTGCAACCATCATTGTCACCAGGAGGTTTCTTCTTTTCATCTTCCTTTGAACTCAGGGGGCCCACGTGGTGCTCAGCAGGATCTGAGGTTGGTTGTGCTGCCCTCTCAGCTGCCCCTCTGAGAAATCCTGCTGGTGTTCTCCATCCCTGGATTGTCCCTCTCTTCCCCTTCCTCCATCAGCTCTCCCAGCACTGTCAGGGTGAGCAGCAATTCCCAGGAACTCAGCTCCAGCAGGATAGAGCCCCAGGCAAAGGGAGGAGCAGGACAATGGGGTCACATCTGGACCCCTCCAGAGCAGGGTCTGTGTGTCCACTGGGGACAACTCAACACGAGGGGTGGAACGTGACCGCCTCTAAGGTCCTTTCCAGCCCAAACCATTCCATGATTCCATGATTCCCTGATCCCAGAGCAGCTTTGGGACTCGAAGCAGAGCCCAGGGGAGCAGGAGCTGCGACCACCCAACCCGATGGAGCTTTTTTCACTTGCAATGCAGCAGAAATCCACACCAGCCTTGGAGAGCAGCTGGAGATGGAACCAGAGGCAGGAGGTTTCTCTCCAGAGGCTGCAAAGCTGCTGCTCCACACCCAGGACTGAAGGCTCCCATCTGTCCCGGGGTGTGTACGTGCTTCTCCAAAATCCCTCCGTGAGGATTCTCCAAGATCAATTTACAGCCTTTCTTTTGGCCAGCACAGGCACACACAGCCCAGCCCTGTGCCTTCCATGGACACCCCACACCTCCTCGAGGGGACCCTGACATTTCTGAGCCACTTCAGTTATTTTGGGGGTGCTGCCTGCACGGCCCAGGACAGAGATCAAATGCCTGAGACACCCCAGTCCCCCAGAGTTTCCACTGACGTGACTTTTCCAGGAGCAGCACCTTTATTCCACCCACTTTGGGAATGGAGATGCCAGGAAGTTTTCCATTAGAGCATCTTTCAGGGCAAGGAGTGACTTTTCTGAGCTAAGTGTGTAGCTCGAGGAGTGATTTTGTTTTAAAAATAAGCCCTCAAGAACATCTGTTCTCCCTCCACATAAAAATAAAGCCCCACAGGGTGGGTTCTTGTGGGAGAAATGCCTCCTGAGCCACTCTCAGGTCCCAGATTCTTGAGGAAGAGTCGTTTTTGCCCCGTTTCCCTGGTCGTTACTGCTCAGGAAGTTCACTCAACTTCATCCTCCAGCTGCAAACCCTCCACCCAGCACACCCAGCTGCTCCTCGCTCCCCATTCCCAGCACCTTTCCCCCTGGAGAGTTGGGTGGGGACCTCCCACATCATTTGTATTTCAATCCCCGACAGAACCCGTTCCATATGGAATAGCTCAGGATTGCGGGTGGCAATTTCTCAGTTAATTCCTCTCGGGATTCTCAACCCCCAAAAGGAGACAAAAGCAACCCCCCCTTTTTAGGGCTCCAAAGAATCCTGCAGCAAGCTGGGGGATCAGAAATGCAAACTCTTCTAAGACGAGAGCATCTTCAGACATTTTAAGAAACACTTGGCTTTTTGGGGACAGGAAAAGGCAGTTGAAATGAAGACTGGAAAGCAACAAACCCTGCAAAAATAAAGCTTCTTACCAGCCGGCTGTGAGGGCAGCAGGGAGGGAGGGAGCAGCTCTGCAGGTTGTTCTTACAGAGGTGCAACCTCTTCCACCCGCTCCTCCGACCTCAAAACCCACACCCGGCTGTGTTGCTGAGGCCAAACAACTGCAAGAGTTGGGGCAATTACTCAGCCACGGGGACAAAAAGAGGGGGGAAAATGTGCTCCCAGCCATCCTCAGGAAACAAAATGCTCCAGTCTGTAAGAAGCTTTGCATCTAAAAGGCGCTTCCCGCAGCATCCTCGGGGCGTTAAGAGCGGGGTAATTAATTCCTGGCTCCCGCGGAGGAGCAAGGCCAGCTTTGGGGGAGCTTTTGAGCTGCTGAAGGCGAGCAGGGGCAGGCCCAGCTCTGCAGAAAGCAGCGCTGTGTGTCCCAGCGTGGGAGCAGAGCCCGCAGCTCCCACGGGAGGGGGTGGGGGTGCCGTGCCCACCCCCCTCCAGGGCTGGTGCCGGCTCGCCAAGAACACGGGCCAGCATTCCCAGCCCTCGGTTTGCTGGGATCGTGCTTCCCCCCGAGGAACAGCAGGGATTTAATATTCTCCCCACTGCTCGGCACAGAAAGGAGGAGAGAACTTGGGCTTTCACCGGAGCCACTCTGGCTGTGTGAGCAGCTGCTGCTTCCTCCCTCCCTCCCACCCAAAGCTCCAGCACGTCTCTTTGCAATATTTTAATGAGTCGCTACATCTTACACTCATAATTATAAAAGAATAAGAATCCATAAAAATATTTTCTTTTCATAATACGCACTTGAAATACTCCAGGGCAAGTCAACGTGGTTCGTTTGGGTGGGTTTTGTTTTCGTTTCCGTTTTGCCCCTGGCAGAACCCTTGGCTTGGGGGAGGGGGGATGTGCTCCCCTGAGGTGTGATTGCTCAATCCCCCCATCCCCAGAACTGCAGTTCCTGTTGCCCAGGTAAATTAAAAACCAGGAGAGAGCGTTTGCTAAGTAGATGGGCAGGGGGACCAGTCACTGACCCGCAGAGAACTGAAGCACAGCCAATTTCAGTGCACGTCTGAAAGCTCGGGGAAGGAGAAGGTGGGATCAGGAGGCGGCACAGAGAACGGAGGGAGGGAGGATTTGCATAAATATCATCCACCTTGTGTTGCAAAAACCCAAATGCTGCTGCTGTGAGCTCCTGGAGAGAGGCTCTGGTTGTAGCCAGCTGCCAGTGCTACCTGTTGGCACAACTCTGCGTGTGAGCGGCCATGAGAGGAAGGGTCAGAGGATGCTGTTACCAGCCCCAGCCACTTCCTCCATCTGCTCTGCAAAATGAAACTGGAAAACAGACAGGAAGGAAAAAAAAAAAAAAAGAAAAAGGACTAGTGTTGCATGCTTCTGTCGAGCTCTCTTCACATCCCAGGGCTGCAGGGCCAGGACACAGCTCGATCCCCGGGGTTAGCAGTAGGTAGTTCTCTCCTCCCTCCCACTCCTGGCTTAAGGCAGCTTCTGATTCAGCTCTTCTGCTTCCAACACAGGCACTGAGTTCTTGCAGGTGAAGAGTATGGGCACTGCACACGGGCAGTGGAGAGGGGAAAAAGGACTGGGGAGAGGGAGATGGACACAAACCTCAGCCTCAGGAGACAGACCACTGTCCATTGATTCCCAGGAGAGAGGGAGTAGCAGCAAAAAAAGCATTGAACAGCCAGGCTGGAGGAGAGGAAGAGGATGAGCAGCTGAGCAGGGGGCAGACCTCCAGCTTGGAAAGTGAGAGAAGGTGGCACTGTCCAAAGGGAAGGTGCCCTCCAGCCCTCCCCTGGCGTGGGGGGACACCCAGCCCGACGTGGGCACTCGGCCCCTGTGCTGTGGGGAGCAGGAGGGCTCAGGAGTGGGGGCAGCTGTCAGTGTCCAGGTTGCAGAGGCTCGTGCTCTCAGAGGTATTCTTGTAGAAAGTGCAGCAGCGTGATTTCGTAGTGCTCTCCTGACTCAGGGCACCGAATACTGTGTCTCTCGTTGGGGTAGATCTGTGCAGGGGCAGACACAGGGCACGGGGTCACTGAGCAGGAACAAAACACCCTCAACCTCAGCACTGCCCCCTCAACCCAGTCTCTGTGGGGACAAAAAGGTGCCAGGGAAGGTCTGGAGCACAAACCCCTCCCTCTCCTCAGCACTGCCCTCTCAGCCCAGTCTCCATCAGGACAAAGAGGTGCCAGGGAAGGTTTGGAGCACAAATCCCTCACCTCAGCCCTGTTCCCTCAATCCAGTCTCTATTAGGACAAAGAGGTGCCAGGGAAGGTTTGGAGCACAAACCCCTCCCTCACTGCAGCCACCTCTGCTGCCACCAGCCAAGTGAGACAGCAAGAGCTCGTGGAGAAGGAAAGTTCCAGGCCCCAGGGCAGCAGCCCTGCCTGCACACGCCGCGTGTCCCAGTGATGGAACAGCCACAGTGCCACCTCCCGGCCTCCCCTCCACTGTCACCAGCATCACCACAGGACGTGGGAGCACCTGTCCCCACCTCCTCGTGCCCCTGGAGCACACAGCAGAGAACTTCTCCCACATTTATGGGACCTTCCAACTCCTACCTGCAGCTGGTAAGGTTTCCCAGCCCGGATTAGCTGCGATACCAGGAAGTTGGTGTGAAAAAAGTGCACATTTTCATCCAAAAAGCCATGGAGGATCAGCAAACGATTTGGCCTGGAAATGAGGTGAGAAAAAGGATGGCAACAGGTTGAGAAACCACCTAAAAGCTCTGCAGAGGGTCTGAGCAAAGAGCTGCCAGCTGGGTGTGCCAAAACTGAGCAGGAGCAGTGCCAGGCCACGGCCACGAGCCTCAACCACCTCCCTGGCAGAGGGGGCTGGGGGTGCCAGAGCTGGCAGCACCAGGCACGGGATTGGCTCAGAACCCATCTGTTCTTTTGGGATTGAGCAGCCCCTAGGAGCAGGTTTGGGGCAGGCACTCACTCGTTGGGAAGCTTTTCCACGTGTAATGCCACAGAGCCAGCCTCGTAGCCCTGCTGGTTGTTCTCCGGGATGTCCATGTACCGCTCGGTGTAGCCGGTGTCGTAGGCCATCCACACCGTGACAGGAGCACCTGCTATGGCAATCTGGCAAAGACAGGCAGGACACAGCCTCAGTTACCACCTGCCAAAGAGTTCAGGTGTTCCCTGGTTTCCTGAAGGGGCAGGAAGAAACAGGCTCTGGGCTGTTGTGTCACTCAGAGCAGGATTCTCCTGCAGCAGACCCACATCGAGCCCAGGTTCCTCCTCCTGCTGTTCCTCTCGTGGTCACAACAGGGCCAATTCCTGCACACCAGCACTAAAGGCTGCTCCTTTTCAAGGAGGACTTGTGGAATGATCCAGGAAGTGTGCTGGGGACTTAGGAAGAGGACTGGGAACAGCAGCACATCAATTATCCCATCAGATGGTAGGCTAAGCCTTCCACTGGGCAAGGAGCCCATCCCAGAGCCACCCTCCTCCAGCCCCAGCCAGGTGTGAGCTGCAGCAGGACACGGGACTGCAGCCAGTAGGGTTGGAGGACATTGCCACCAGTCCATCCAAAACAACCCAAAAAGCCAACTCCAGCAGCCAAGAGTGACAGGAGCAGCGAGAGCCAAGTGTCCCACAGTGACAAGGCCATGACTACACTCACCTTGAAGACGTTGGGTTTACAGATGAGCCCCATGAGGGACAGAAACCCCCCGTAGGACCAGCCGTGGATGGCGACCCGGCTCAAGTCGATGAACCCGTATTTTTCTGCTACATAATGTAAACCTTCCACCTGGTCCTCTATCTCCACCTGGCCCTGAAACGCAACAAGGAGGCTCCTGTTAGGGGAACTTCTACACCCAGATACTTCCCAGAGGGAACCAGCAGGAAGGACAGGTGGTCAGAGGTTCATCAGCACAAGCAGGATGTTACCATTTGGTTTTTCAGGGCCCCTTCAAATTTGAGTCCTCGTTGGCACGACCCCCTGCCATCAATGACCACCACGGCATAGCCCAGGGATGCCAACGTGTTCAGCCGCAGGTACTTGATGCCTTTGAAGGAGTTGTTCACCAGCTGCACCTGCACAAGGAGGCAAGCAGAGCTCCAGAGCTGGGCAGGTGCCCTCCAGTACCTTCCTGTGTCTGCCCCACTGTAGGATCCTGAGCCGGATCCTACAGCAACTGAGCTATGAGAGCCATGGAAATCAGAATAGATGTTGGAAAAATCTTCTGAGGTTTGAAACAGAGGTGACAACACAGGGACAAACTAAAAGAGGGCAGGTTTAGATTAGGTATTAGGAAGAAGTCTTTGGCTGGGAGGGTGGGGAAGTCCTGGCACAGGCTGTCCAGAGCCGTGGATGTCCCATCCCTGGAAGTGTCCAAGGCCAGGTTGGATGGGGTTTGGAGCAACCTGGGCTAATGGAAGGTGACCCTGCCCATGGCAGGGGTGAGACTGGATGATTTTTAAGATCCCTTCCAACCCAAACCCTCCCATGATTCTACAACAGTGCTCACTGCTAACCCCAGTGTTAGTCTGGATGCAGGGCCGAGCTACAGAGCTCTGCCCTGGGCAGGTACTCCACCCTGACACCAGCAGTGCACCTGGATCGTTACCTGAGGGCCTCCATACACAAAGAGCACCGTGGGATGCTTCTTCCCAGGCTGGACATCATGAGGTTTGTAGACCATTCCATAGAGCTCAACATCCGACTGAGTGCGGAAGTGGAAGATCTCCGGAGGGACGTAATCTGGGGGACAACCTGCAGCAGGAAGGTGGTGGTGAGGTGACTGGCAGAAGGTTCTGCCTCCCACCCCCACTGAATGAGCTCCTTCTGTTCAAACCTGACCCCAACCAGGGCTCTTTCAACACCAAACCCCACCAAGTCTCTGGGAGACATGGAGCCTCTCCCTGTCTGCACAGGGAGGTCAAGAAGGGATCCCACAGGAAAACCTCCCCAGCTGGGAATTCTCCAGCAAGGAACTCCGTGCCACAACAGCAAGGTGTGGGAGTTCAGAACATGGATGGAAAAGAACATTTGAAGGAGGGGTTCAGGTGCTGCTTTGAGCTGGATCTAAACCTCCAAAGCCTACAGCACAGAAAGGAGCAGCCACCACATCCCAGACACCTGTCCCTTCCCTCCTCAGACAAACCATGACTAAAACACCACCCTGGAAGTGTCCAAGGCCAGGTTGGATGGGGCTTGGAGCAACCTGGGCTCGTGGCAGGGGGTCAGAACTGGACCCAAACCATTCTGTGATTCCATGGTAAAACCACAGCTTGGTGGGAGTGCAAACCCTGCATCCTTGAGCTCTGTTCTGGCCTGAAGTGTGAGACAGTGACACCTCAAAACCCCTCAGAGCACCTCCCAGGCGAGCTGTCCACGAGAGACCTCCCTCACAAGACAACACAATTCCTCTTCCCTTCACAGTGAGGCTGCTCAGGCCACTTCCCTCCCCATCACTTTTGGCTGCTGCCAGGAAACGACCACCTCAGGTGATGTAGCCCTGGCATGTCCCCCAGGACTTACTGGCTGCCTCCATCATGCTGGCCCAAAATTTGGGCTGCTTGTGGAGAGGGTCGTCATCGGAGCCGCTGAGCTTGTAGATGTGCACACAGGGTGGGGTGCTCACACTGCTGTAGTGGCTGATGAACATGTCAAAGTTCTGCCATGGGAGAGAGCAGAGTTAGGGGGATGGAGGTCTTGCACCTCCCCACTCCTCAGCCAAGAGCTCCCACACCTCAAGCAGCCCTCAGGACTCATCACTGGTCCATTCACTGCCATGCCCAGTTGGGTCCCTGTCTGAATTTTGGGAGAAGGGGGGGCTTTTCCAGGGTGGTCTCTGTTGGAAGCTGCCAGAAGGTCCCCCTGTGCTGTGGAGCCAAGGACAGCCAGGGCCAGGAGGGACCTCCTGCTGGTGGCCAAGGGGGAGCCAATGAAGAATCCCAGGCCCAGCTCTGGGAGAACAGATTTGGGAATTCAGGAGTGGGGGGCAGTTGGGAATTCCAGCCATGGGATAACAACGCAGAGCCCGAGGTGGGAGCAGGAGGAGGAGAAGGAGGGAGCCCACGGGAGCAGAGGGGGAAGGACTCAAAGCTGTCCCCCCCCTGCAGCCCCTGGAGATCCCTCGGGGTGCAGAGACCCCCCTGAGCCCCATGGGGTGACCATTGGGGTGCAGAGACCCCCCTGAGCCCCATGGGGTGACCATTGGGGTGCAGAGACTCCCCTGAACCCCATGGGGTGACCCCCAGGCCAAGAGCAATGGCAGACCCCCTCAACTGCAAACCCCCATTCCCTGCTCCCTGGAACTGCTGGAAAAAGCGAGGAGTGGGAGGAGAAAGGTGTACTTAAGACTGATTTATTTCCTACTTTTTAGTTTTATTACTTTTAGTTTTAGCTCTTCTCTTGTCAGTAATAAATTTAAGTATTCAGCCACTCTGAGTTTGCTTTGCCATCATCTCTCAGCTGTTTTATTGCCTTCTCTCTCTTTCCTTTCCCTCTGGGAACGGAGGTGGGGCTGGAGGTTGGGGTGGACACCAGGTGAAAACCACCACAGTCCCTGTGAGTCAGGGGCTTAGAATCCAAGGAACAACAGACCTGGCTCATGGAGCAGCTGTGGGAGAAGCCTGGAGTGGTGAGTCTCATGATCTCCCCAGGAGACTCGTAGCTGACCACGTAGAGATGATGCTCCAGAGGGGTGTCCTTTGTGCCTTGGAAGTACACCAGCTTGGTGGCCTCGTTGACCCAGATCTGTGTGAGGAGAGAGGGCTCAGAGGCACGTGGGTGACAAGCCCTGCTCCTCTGCCTGCCCAAAGGGTCTGTCCAGCTGAGGACACACCCTGTGATGGTGTGGTGGGCATGTGGGGGGCCAGAGGACACAGCCAGCACCTGGAGGACTGCACAGTCCAGTGCAGTGACAACACAGTCCTGCTTTTTATGAGACTCAAAGCATTTGCTTATTAATGAGCATGGAAAGTTGGGCTTTGCTTCCCCACAGAGGAAGGTGCTGTGCTTAAATATGGCATCTTCTAGAATCATGGAATCATTTATGCAGGAAAACCCCTCCAGGATCACTGGGCCCAGCCATTAACCCAACACCACCGTGTTCACCACTGATCCACGTCCCCAGGTGCCACATCCACATGGTTTTGGGGCACTCCCAGGGGTGGTGACTCCTCCAGTGCCCTGGGCAGCCAGTGCCAGTGCCTGACAACCCTTCCAGAGAGCCCTGATCTCCAAACTAAACCTCCCCTGGTGGAACGTGAGGTTGTGCCCTCTTGTGTCACTCCTTACTTGGGAGAAGTGCCCTCCAACCTCCTCCCAGAAAAGCACTGGATTAGAAGGGTACAGGAATGTTTTGCCCAGCAATCAGGCTAATAAATTCTCATTTGTGGAAGGAGCAGTCTAACACCTCTCAGCACCAAACTTTAAGACACATTAAAGTAGGTTTTTACTGTCCAGATAAAGCTGCTTCTAAAAACCACCCATCCAGTCAGGAACAGAGACAGCAGCTTTTAAATACCGCATTGATCCAGTAACTGAACTGTTTTCCACCTTACAGTTTCCAAATGCTATTTCTGGCTAACCCATAGTTTGAAGACCCCTGTGAACAGCATAGGGAAAAAAATATCCAACTCAATTGGCCTGGAAAACCAGGCAGAGCCCCGTGGAGCAACAAATGCATCCAAATAATTGCTGCTAACACAATTTCAGCCATAACACATGGAGGGAAGAGCTGTGGCCAAAATCAACAGCATGTACAGCGAGAATCCACATGGGGAGGGACAGCAGGTTAATTGCAGATTGAGGAAAAGCAGCAGAAACCAAAAGCTTGGAGCTTGTTGGTCTTTTAAAAAGCGAGAAGTGAAAATCCAGATTAATTGGAAATGAACAGACAAGGTCTTCATTTTGACAGAAATCACCTGGGAGTATTAAAGATGAGACCCAGAGTTAATTCCTGAAGCAAAAACCAAACTAGGTTTCTACAAGATTAATAAAAGTTCACTTCTGGCTGTTCTGCAACAGACACAGCTTCTCCATATTCTAAATTGCTTTATATTCCCAAGCTGCCTTCTTCCTAAAGGCTCTGCTGAGGGATCAGCTGGAGACCAAGAGTTCACTCCAAGTGCCAGGCCACATTTCCACACTGCAAGCGCTCACTGGAGTTAAAATGCCTCAGCAAAGGCAGCAATCCCAGGTTTCTCCACAAAATGGTTCTTCATTGCTCTTAAACCTCAGACTTGTGTCCTTTTTTATGGGCTGACCCACTCCTGGGATTTACCCAAGGAGCAATCTGAAGTCTGATTAAAAAGGCAATCAGATCCATGTGCACTGGCCTACAGCACTTCTGGGAAAGCAGAGGCAGCAATAAAGAGAGAAACAAAATGAAGCCTAAGCAGTTCCAGCAGGTCCCAGGTGTGACAGAGGACTCAGGCCAAGACTGGGGGCAGACAGCACAGAGCTGAAACACTGCAGGAGAATAAAAAAACCCCCTTACCTTGGATCCATGCCTTGCCAGCACCTCCCACTCCCCACCAGTCAGGGCAACCTCCTCCTTGATGGGACATTTGAAATCATCTGGAAAGAAGAGAACGGGAATAAATCACTGCCCTCCCCAGAAGGCAGCAGAGGGCAGTCAGAGAGGGGAGCTCCCAAGGCTGCAGAGCCCTTACCCTCACTGTGCACATAGGGCTGCACCCAGTCGTGGCTGCCTGGTTTCAGGACTGCTGTCACCCTGTAGAGGTGGCAGAAGCCTGTCTTGCACTCGTTGGCTCGGATGAAGCAGAGCTCCTCCTCCTCTCCCTCCGGCTGGATGAAGGGGTAGAAGATGTCGTGAACCTGCCACACAGGATGGAAGACCCGTGAGTGACTTGGAGTGGCACAGCAGGGCCAAACCCAGGGGAGTCCCTGCTCAACTGCTGGGATCTCCAGGGAAGGGAGGGGTGGAGAAAAGAAGGGAAAAGCCATTCCAGACTTTCCTACTACCACAAAGGAACTTCAGGGCCGTGTACACACCACGTGCTCTGGGCCTTCCATGGCTGTCACCAACCCAACAGCAGTCTTGCCTCTGATATCTCAGCCATACCAGTCCCACTAGTTGCTGTTGCAACACCTTTGGAACGAACTTTAGGACCCTTTGGCACTTAGTACCAAAATGCTTGGAGGCTGAAGTCTATTCCCTGTCCCTTAAGTCCATCACATAAATAAAAAAACTACAGCAAATTCCACGAATTAGGGCTGTTGATGCCTCAAGAAGCTGTTCAATCTTGTAGTAGAACACCCCAAAAAGAACAGCAGTGGTGCATCTCAAACTGCTACACTGTGCAAAAGTGCCTGCATTCCCCAGGAATGTTAAAAATTAAAGGAACGGTTCCCACTGCAAGGAGATGGCAGGATCCTCCTCCCTGCCAATGCTGAGTGCACACAAGGGCTTCTCATGGCTTTATCAAAGCCCTGAATTAACACCAACTCTGGGACTGCTGAGTGGCCCAGGCAACCTGAGCACAGTTAATGGAGGGGCAGGCTGTGCTCTCCTCCCAGCCCCAGCCTCTTACATTTATCCACACATCAGTGGTTTCTTCATAGATCACAAACGGCTGGACATTTTCTGGCACAGTTTTGGCAAACTCAGCACGCTGCTCCTCGTTTTCTGGGACTGGGATAAAGAGTGCTGGAGGCAGAAGGATCAGCTGCAGCCGCTGCTGAGGTCTGTCCAGGAACATGGCCCAGGCACTGGGGAGAGAAGTGGGAGGTGAATGTCAGTACCACAGAATAGATGTCCCTTTCTAACACTCAGAACATGCACTCCCTTTCTCCCCCCTTCTCTTGCTGGCAGAAAGGATTTGGGCATCTGCATGCAAAGCTTTTCTCATCACTGCTGCTTTCTAATCCCTTGGAAGCTCTGCCAACACACACACGGTGCCAGCCAGCTTTGGTATGTCACAGGGGTGTCACTCAGACAAGAGTCTGACAGATTTGCCAGTGCCTGTTCCAAGGGAGCCCCTCTCACAGAGCCCTGTCTCCAGAACACAACTCCTCCTTGGACAGCCCCTCCAGCAGGGAGCTCTGTTTGTGTCCCAGCTCTGAAGTGATCCCTCCCAAAGGGATCCCTTTGCAGCCTCTTCCATTTGCAGGTTGCACTGCCAGGGAAAGGCTCAGACCTAAAGACAAGTGCAAAGTGAAGGAGTCACTTTGGTCTCATCCATGTTCCAAGGAGAGCCCCTGGAAGTGGTGCCGCACCTCAGGCCTTCAGAATGACAGAGGGCAAACCCCTGCTGCCCACGGAGGCCACCCCAAGGCCTGGAAGTGCACCAAGGGAAGTCTCAGCATTAAAGACAGACTTTGAAAAGAGCCAGTTCTCCCCCAGCAGGGCAGCAACTGTGGATTCCAGGAACTGAGATAGTCAGCACATTTAGGGAGGCTCTGGTGCAGAACATCACAACCACCTCTGGGATTACCTGCTGGAAAGCTCTCTGAATTTCCTTCCCAGAGCAGAGAATTAATGATGAGTTACAGAATACCACCTTCAAAGACAGCCAAGTCACCTTAACTTGATCTGCACAGACACTGGTTAACAGCCAAGCAGGCTTTGGAGGGGAAACAAATTAAGAGCTCAAACCAGTCAGATTGGGGTGAATTCTGTAACTCTTCAGGCAAAACTGTGCATCCCATTTGGAGCAAGAGCCAGTCCCAGAGCAATCCTTCCCCTTGCACACTCTGCACAAATGTCATGGCACCACAGAACCTGCCCACTGTCCTGGGACACATTCGCCTTTGATCACGGCGGCAGTGAAATGGCCCAACTGAAAAAGGTAAATGTCCCAATGAAAAAAGGTAAAACTGCTCCCATTTTCAGGAAAAACATATTGTATTTGTGTTAAACATCTTCAGCTCAAAAGAATTCCCTAGGACTGCCCACTTACTTCATCAGTGTCATCTACCTTTGTGGTTGTGACAAACCCCCCAGACTGTCTCTCTGCTCTTCCTACTTCTGGGATGTTACAGCACTGAAGAAGCCAAACATTCATGTGCCATTTCTGGCTTTAAAACCAGGCCATGGCTACCCTGCAAAGCACATGTTGAGGGACAGCAACCCAGAGAAGCCCTTGGGACTGTTAGTTTGGAAGCAAAATGCACATACTATTTGCCATCCCGGGTCCATCCAGCACGGGCAATGTACTCCACGGTGGGAAACAATGCTGCAAAGGGCTGCACCAGTTCCTTGTCCTGAGCACACACGATCTGCAGCAAAGGGAAGGTCCAACACCATATCAGGCTGCTACCAGAGCTCCTCACCTCCTCCCAGGGCAGCTCAGGGAGAGAGGAGAGCAAGGAAGTTTAACCAGTGGCCCAGTTTAACTAGTAAGGGTCAGGTGGGGAGAAGCAAGGCTTGCTGCAAACAGCAGGAAGAGAAGGGACAAAACAAGGGCTTCAAAGCAAAATGATTTTGGCATTCAGCCCCAGGAAAGGACACAGGCAGGGACTGAAGCCCAGGATCAGACCAGGTTCCAGCCCTCCTGCTTAACATGGACAATGTGGTGTACCAGGATAACCCTATTTCCCACCTCCCTCCCTGCTGCCAGCTATATCTCCACCAGAAGGTTTTGAAGTCTTTCTGTTTCTTGGATAAATGCATTAGAGAACCAGGTGTTACAAGAGGATAAAACCTCCAGCCTATCTAGGATCTCTGAGAGACTTTGTTCTAATTCTAGGGAGCTTCAGAGACAGTCCACCCTCCTGTGCAATGTCCCACCCCAAGCTGTCATCACTTACCTTACCCTTGCTGTCTGTCTTAAATTCGGCCAGTTTCAATGTAATCTTGGGGTTTTTGCTGCCTGCAGAGAAGTGAAAGAACACCAAGAGGATCAAACTGAACACTCCATGATTATAAAAAATACAGCTTCTAGAGAGAAACTGCCCCTGGCCCTCCTGAGATGGGTGTGTGTGAATGTACAAATAGCAAATATGAGTGTGAGCAAACACCACTGTCATTCTGGGAATGGCAACAGTTTGCTTTGCCTTGCCTGGTTGGCTGTGAATGTTCTCAGGAGAGCAAGGAAAGATGGGATTCAAAATGTATTCCAGGATATGCCACCAGATACATTCCATTTGCTCAGCAATCTTTTCATTTAGGCTGAACTTTCAAACCTTTCTTGCTGTAGTTTTTGGGCTCAGAGACTCAATTAGGCCTCAACATTTACAACCAGTTTCTGCCTTCTACTAAGGACTCAGACTAATCATGCAAAGTTTATAGCACCAATTCCCTGCTGCTGCCCATGGGAGTGAAGAGCTGCAGCAGGTGTTGCACTCACCTGTCCTGGGGTACCGATAGGAATCTGTTTTTCTCTCCTCCAAGGCAGGTGAAGGAACATGAATTATCTCCACCTCTGACTCATCCACTTCCTCATACAAGATCCTCAGTGTTTTCAAGTCCTCTGCACCTGGGACAGAGAGCAAGAGTGCTGCCCACAGTGTTTTCCAGCTCTTTCTGGCTTGCCTGGAGCACTGGTGCAGAGGGAGCACCTGCAGAGCCACAGCTCTTCGTGACCACCTGCAAACACTCCTTGGAGCACAACTATAACCCCTCAGTGGCTCATTCCTTCAGGGGATCTCCCCAGAAACAGTCCAAACCCAGGCCAAAGGAAAAGTGTGCTCAGAACACCATTCCCAGCAGGAGGCAGCAGTGACAGGATTTGAGGAGAACACCCACTGACCTTCTGTGGAAGCTGTGGGACACCACCAGTAGCCCGTGAACCGGTCAAACTCCTCCTGAATGACAAAAGTGGCTACACCAGCAGACTTGGGGTCATCAAGAACATTGGATAAGCCTGGAGAGGAACAAAGAAGAGCTGGCATTTGCATTTAAGTCTTCTTCTTAGAAAAAGCTGATCCAAAAGAAGAATATACTTAATAAACCATAAAAGACACGTGTCTTTCCAGGCGACATTTCTCAGCAGGAATTTCCTTTTGGACTGGCAAGAAGCAGCAGTTACCTTTGTGGCAGTATGTCATCCTCTTCTCCTCCCCAGTCTCAATGTTTGCCACCCACAGATCATTGTTATTAATGAAGGAAAAGAAGGCTGGGTCAGCAGGGCAGATTTTGGGGTCCATCCGTGGCCCTGTGCATTGAGTCTTGATCTCCAGAGGCTTCATAGGAGACACCTACAGCAAGAGACACACACAGAGCTTGGTGCCACCACAGCTCCCAGCTCTGCAGTCACAGGGCCTAAAGTCACATAGCACAGCTCATGGAGTGATGGCAAACATGGCCCTGACAGGACACCAGAGAAACCATCACGAGCAAACAGATGCTGATGTGAAAGATGTAGATCAGCCAGAGCAGGTCCAGAGGAGGCCACGGGGGTGTCCTGAGGGCTGGAGCCCCTTTGCTCAGGAGCCAGGCTGGGAGAGCTGGGAATGTTCACCTGGAGAAGGCTCCAGGGAGACCTCAGAGCCTCTTCCAGTGCCTAAAGGGGCTCCAGAAGAGCTGGGGAGGGATTTGGAACAAGGGATGGAGAGACAGGACACAGGGAGTGGCTTCCCATTGCCAGAGGGAAGGGATGGGGGGGATATTGGGAAGGAACTCTTGGCTGGGGGGGTGGGCAGGCCCTGGCACAGGGTGGGCAGAGAAGCTGTGGCTGCCCCAGCCCTGGGAGTGTCCCAGGCCAGGCTGGAGCCCCCTGGGCTGGTGGGAGGTGTCCCTGCCCATGGCAGGGGGTGAGGCTGGCTGGGCTTTAAGGTCCCTTTCCAACCCAGTCCATTCTGGGATCCACGTGCAGCCGTCTCCAACCCAAAGCACCAAGGACCTTCCAGGTACACGAGAAGGATCCTCTCAGACTCACCATGAACCCATTCTTGCCCCCATCTCGACAGTGGAAGAGGCTGTTGCTGGCCTGGAAGAGGAACAGGCCACTCTCACTGTGGAAATCATAAGATGTTATCCCAAAGACACCGAGCCTCTTGCGTTCCCTCAAGAGCTCCTCTTCTCTGGAATACATCCCATGGTGGGGGGTTGCCTGGAATTGGAGGTAAAGAGAATGTGAAACTCTGCAAGGACAGGAACTTCCACAGCATAGGAACATTGCCAGCCTGGCACCAACAAGCCTGTGAATGGCCAAAATGCACCAGTCCAGCCCAAACCAGGCAGCAGGTTCCCTGTCTGGGTCCAAAAATCCTGTTCTCCAGGTGTGAGGTCTGTCAACAGCCAAAATGCACCAGCCCCAACCAAGCAGCAGGTTCCCTGTCTGGATCCACAAATCCTGTTCTTCAGGTGCAGCTGTGGGGTCCGAACAGCCAAAATGCACCAGCCCAGCCCAAACTAGGCAGCAGGTTCCCTGTCTGGGTCCACAAATCCTGCTCTCCAGGTGCAGCTGTGGGGTCCAGGAGGCCTAAACTGCCCCCAAACTCCCCTCCACACCAGAGACAAGCTGTGAATCTCTCATTTCTGCAGTTGGCACCTTCATCACAAGCTGAGAAGAGCTGCACTTGCGCTGCTTATGCAAATCAGATGTAACCAATTAACTTAATGACGTTATCTACAGCCTTCACAAACAGTTTCCATGTCAGACACTGCAAACAAAAGCTCTTCCGGGGATCTTGAGTTACCCTGAAGAGGACAGGCAGCCCAAACTGGGTCAAGACAGAAAAACCCTTTTCCAAGAGGAACCTTCTGAGCAGGGAAGAAAGAGCAACGCTCTTCACTCTCTGCATCAGTGTTTTTAGTGACACAGGACATTAAGATACTGAAATCAGGGAGAGGAAAATTCCCTCCCTTTCTGACTCACAACAGAGGGCAGGACAGAAGCAGCAATTTAAACTCAGCTCTCCCAACCTCACAAAAGCAGGAAGGGTGACAAACATCAGCCAGATGTACCCACCACAGCAGCCCCATGGCAACACCCAGATCCCCCAAGGGCTGACAGCCCAGGCTCTTCACAATTCCACTCACCTGGAAGTGATCCAGCATCTGCTTCCAGGACAGGAGTAGCAAGGCCTCCTTCCGTACCTTTTTGGGAATCTCTGAGTAAAGAAGGGAATTCTCTCTGCTACCATATGGCATTCCTAGCAGGAGGACAAAAGCATCATCCTACTTAAGATTAGTTAGCCAGGACAAAGAGGACCAAAGAGCAAATGCAAAAAGTCTGGGCTGCCCAGAGGCTTTTACCCACATTCATTCCCAAGCAGCTCCCAGTTCAATCCCAGAATAATATCTGAACTAGTTAAATTTAGATTTCTATTAATTTGGAATTTTCCCTAAGCAAGATTTAACACTAACCAACCTCTTTGTCAATTATTAGGTCCAGCTTGCCCATCTGTGTCTGTCCAGCCCATGCCCCAGAAGCACTGAAAAAAAGCACCACTCCCTAAATGGGTGACTCAACATTACTCTCCACATTTTTCATCCAGGAATTTCCTACAGGGACCTTGTTCAGGCCAAGGCAGCAGCTTGCAAGAGAGGCAGAAAAGGCTTGGAAGCTCTGGAGAGCCCATTCAAATGTGAAACAGTACCCCACAGAGTCAAAAGACCTTGTCATTTTACATAAGCCTTTGACTGTGGTTATCAAATGAGCTCCTGGCCTTCATCCAACTTCCAAAATATCGATAAAATCTCCTGCCACACAGTTTTGGCAGTTCCATCAGAAACAAAGACCATGGACCTGCCCTCTGCATCTGGTGGTGTCGAGACTCCCTGGCTCAGAAGCTCACACAGGGACATGTGCCCTGACACTGCCTACTCTGCATATGTTCTGGGCAGAGCAGAGAGATTTCTGAGTTGGCTGACCCAGCAGTACAGTTACTTCAAATTAAAGCTGAAATATTAATAAGTGCTCAGGAAGCAAAGCAATGTGTGAGGATATAATGCTCAGAGGCACAGGAACAGCAAAGTGCTGAGCATGTGGTGTTTAACATAAGCAGCATCTGCCATGATACAACATAAAATTCTGTGGGGAGGGCCCAGGAATGATTTAAAGATGGTCAAACAGAAAAACTGCAGAGAGGAACAAATGACTCTATACACACATATTTGACACTCAGGCAACTGTGACCTGGACTTCCCTTTTCCTTATATTAGAACTTTCTCCAGTGACCTCAGCCTGATTACAATCAATTGGGATTTACAAGAAAAATACTGTCTTCCACCCCAAAAGACAGTTTACTTTGCTTCCAAGTGAAGAAAAGTATTCAACCCTATAGGGTTTTGCTTTTTTTTCCCCTGTAGGAAAGTTCTTCAGGAGTCTCCATCCTTCTCCTCAGCACAAAGTCACTGAGAGGATTAATGGAAGAATGTTTTTAAAGTGGTTTGTTTTTTTTAATACTGGTACAGTAACACCACACTTTGTTCAACACTTAGGAGCTTTCAGGTTGCCCAGAGCAGCTGTGGCTGCCCCTGGAAGGGTCCAAGGCCAGGCTGAACAGCATTTGGAGCAACCTGGGCTGGTGGAAGGTGTCCCCGTCCATGGCAGGGGGTAGCACTGGATGAGATTTAAGGTCCTTCCAACCCAAACTACTTTGGGATTCCATGGTGTGCTGAAAGGCGTGAGTATTCACCAGCACACATCAAAAGATGCTCATTGTGGCAGAAGAACCAGTATTGACCCTTTATGAGGAACACCTGAGAAGGCGCACCCTGGGATTACCTGGCTGATACTGATCTTAAGTGATGGCTCAATCTCTTCTAGGCCCTGCACAATTCCTTAAGGAAGGGAACACTGAAAAGACACTCGTGTATCCTCATGCTTGGTTCTGGCTCCTGGAACAGTCACACCCTGGCAGAACACCAACCACTCAGCAGCTGGTTTGGTTGTTATTTCATACAACAGAACATTAAAATAATTCAAATTAGCCCCTCAGTTCTTTTAGTCATCTACATCAAAACCAGTATCAAAGTGAATGGGAAACACATTCAGCTTTAAATCAAACCTCACTGTTCAGACTCAACAAGAAAAATATGCCAGCTCTGGAGAGTGCCCTTCAGAGCAGCACTGGTGTCCCAAGAATTTATGAGACACAAATCAAGTCACTGGCACACAGGAGCTGCTTAATGGCAAAACAAATCAGTCCCTCAAAACCAGCATTCAGTGTCCTACAGTGACCTCCACTCCAAACCTGGGAAAATAGGGAAAACCAGCAGGGAACAGGGAAGCAGTTGCACATCAGGCAATTTCTTTGCTGGCCCAGTAATGATCAGCTCATGCCCTAAAGCACTACAAACTTTATAGTCTATAAAGCTTCCCATGTTACCAACCACAAAATTATCCAGTTACTAAAATCCAACCACTCTGTCACTAATTACATAGTGGTTCCCACTGTAACGAGGGACCTGCACAACACATTCTGTTTTCCATTCTACTGTAAGGAAAGGGTTATTTCCCTCCAAGTGCCAGTAATAGCTCATTCCCATCAAATTCTTTCCCCCTACTCTTGAAATCATTCTACCTCCATGGCACTTAATCAAGCAGGAGACACTCCCCCCCACCCTGCCATTTAATACATTGCAACATGTAATTAGTAATCACTGACAGTGCATTTCTTTGACAGTCAGTCTGGGCAATGAAGCAAGTAAATCCCATTTCTCCCAAGCTACAGAGGCAGGACAGAGGATGTTCCTCAGGCTTGGGACTTTCTCCTGCCCCCTCAACTGGGTGACCAAGGCCAAGGAAAGGCAAGTTAACCTGCCCTGGTGTGGGATCACAGAGGTCTCTGCCGTGGGGCAGATCCCGCCAACCTCCAGCCACGTTGCTTCATCTCAGTTGCCCCATAAGTGGAGATCCCTCCCAGCCTTTCCCTCTCCTGTTTGGCTTGGCAGTGCTCCCAGCCCACATTCCCAGATTCCCAGCTGCTGCCCCGTGGCTCACCCAGGTAGTAGAGGCGATGTGAGTGCGGACTGGACTCCTCCGTTTTCCGCACAAACTGGAAGTCGTGGGGGGCTTTGTTGACAATCATGCCCGAGTATTTCCTGCTGCTGTGGATGATGTCCCGCAGCCCATCCCAAGAATGCTTCTGCACCTGGAATTGGGAAGGCACATCCTCCATCTCGACCACCTCGGAGCTGTCCGACAGCGTGTCCACTGCAGTCATCCTCCTTTCCCCTTCGGAGCTGGGCAAAAAACTGAGGGAGGGGTGGAGGGAGACAATTAAACCTTCAGATCAAGCAGGCCCTCCTTAAACTGCAGATCCTGTGGTTCTCTGCACTCCAAGATTATATTTTTAAGATAGTGAAAGGAGAAGTCCACCTCCCATCCCGTCTGGAGTCCTGTAAATGGAGATATTCAGCTCAGAAAAGCCCCTCTGCCAGGACTGGGTCT
This sequence comes from Formicarius rufipectus, assembly GCA_013399695.1. NCBI lineage: Eukaryota > Metazoa > Chordata > Aves > Passeriformes > Formicariidae > Formicarius > Formicarius rufipectus. Next base: position 93,226 of record VXAU01003169.1, on the reverse strand, counting down.
ACAAATCAGCTGTGAAAGGAAGAGCAAGCAGCAGATTCTGGTGCAGAAAACAATCAGCCTGACTCAAAGGGAAATCACTCCAGGAATTTCAATGGATAAGTCATCAAAGCCATGACCTATCACAAAGGCACATAAATTCTTGCCCTGTGAGACCACAGGAGTGACATCCCCCTCCTGTCCTAAAGGAAAACCTGCCCATCACTTGGAGCGAGTTTTACATCCCACCACAGCAACTCACTCACCTGAGGAGCTACTGAGGCCAGGAATGAAGTCGGAGAGATGGAAAAACAGGAAGAAAACAGTACAACTGCTCTTCTAAAAGAGAGAAGGCAGCAGGACCAGACCCTGGTTGTATCCTGAAAAACGTGGCATGCATTCCTCAGCCATTCCCAAGCCAGCAGGTACTGAGGGAGAGGGCAGAAAGCACCTCCACATCAACACAACCGTTAATTTGAGGTGAGGTGGACCCACAGGCTTGCCCAAGGTCAGTGATGTCACCCAGGGCAAAGCAGGGATGAGCAGAGGACTAGGGAAATCAGTTTTTGATTCCTCACTTGAGAAGCAGGAGGTCCCTCTGAGAAGACATTTCAGCCGTTTTGGGGGTACCTGGAAGAACCTTACGAAGAATTTCAGAAGAACTTCAGTTTACTGAGAACAATCAGGGTGAAGAAATTTGCTCCATGGAGACAGAATCAAGCCAGGAAACCAGGGACTAAGGATTACACAAAAACAACCCTTTTCCTCAGCAGCCCTGAGATTCAAATTTCCAAAGGAGATGTTTTTGAATGCTGCCTGTCCTTCGGCCAGCAACCTGCACTGACGGGAGAGCAGCTCCTGAGATACATGGAAGGATTAAGGAAGAACCACAGAGAGACCAAATCTCAAACAAGTGCAGCCTCACTACAATGCACAGTGAATTCTTTTCCAGAAGAGAATCAAGGGAAAGGAACAGGATGGTGATCTCTGTCACCACAAGAAAACATTCCCCTCTGCCACGAATGGTCCTTGAGGATTGGAGAGAGACTCTTTGTAGTGACAGAACAAGGGGGAATGGCTTCAAACAAACAGAAAGCAGATATAGATTAGATAATTAGGGAGAAATTCCTTCCTGGGAGGGTGGGCACGGCCTGGCACAGGGTGGGCAGAGAAGCTGTGGGTGCCCCAGCCCTGGGAGTGTCCAAGGCCAGGCTGGAGAACAGAAGACTCCAGGGACACCTGAGAGACCATTCCAGTGCCTAAAGGGGCTCCAGGAGAGCTGGAGAGGAACTTGGGACAAGGGGTGGATGGACAGGACACAGGGAATGGCTTCAAACTTAGAGGGGAAATTTAGATGGGATATTGGGAAGGAATTCCTGACTGGGAGGGTGGGCAGGGACTGGCACAGGGTGGGCAGAGAAGCTGTGGCTGCCCCATCCTTGGGAGTGTCCAAGGCCAGGTTGGAGCCCCCTGAGCTGGTGGGAGGTGTCCCTGCCCATGGCAGGGGGAGCACTGGATGGGTTTTGAGGTCCTTCCAACCCAAACCACTCCAAGACTCCCCACAGCCTGCACATACTCTCCAAAGGGAAGTTCTCACCTAGCTTGAAGTCTTATGCAATTACAGCAGATGAGCAAAGCTAAACCCAAGTACATTTGAACTTCCCTAAACTACACTACAGGGGCTGCAAATACATCTCCTCAAACTGCAAGTTCCTAAATTGTACAAAATGTGCAAAGAGTAACACAAGAACAAGCTCCCAAAATAAATCTGTATGTAGTGCCCAGCAGTAAATCCACAGCTTGGAAACAGATAGAGAGGAGGATTTTCCAATCAAAGCCAGGCAGGAAGTCCAAGTGAAACCACAAAAGAGAACATGATGGGATGATCTAAGACTGTGAGTGTGTCTGTGGCCTCTGCCTGTATCCAGGACCTCCACTGCAGCAGCTGAAATCACATCTGAAGGCAGAAGTGCAGCCTGTCAGAAACACATGACAGGAAGACCACTAAAATCCATTATCTGGGTGCAATTCTCCCAACCCAATCCCAAAGCAGGTCAATTCAGTCAATTAAAATTATCTGGCACAAGATGCTCAACCCTCAGGTTGCTCTCACCTAGCTCATGAGTCCATCTTACTCAGCCAGGCTGACTGCTCACAAGGGAAAGTTTAACCTTCAGGGGCTCAAACCAGTCCACAAATGTGACACTGGTAACTATTCCAGACTGAACTGGAGCCCTTTCCAAACTTTACTGCCATGATTTTACAGCTTGGGACTGTTCTCACCCTGGTGATTCAGATAAGAGAACAGAGGAGTGGGATAAGCAAAGCAGTGGAAGTGCTGGGAATTACCACTGGCATAGCTGGAATGTGGTGGAGTCTCATAAAAATCACAGAATCATGGAATGGTTTGGCCTGGAAAGGACCCTAAAGTTCATTTAGTTCCAAGTCCCTGCCATGGGGCAGAGGCACCTTCCCATAGAAGGGAAAAATCCCTAAAATTCAGGTCCTGACAGGACACAGAGGAAAAAGGAACTCTGTGAAAAAACACAGCCAGTATTTGGCAACACTGTACCTGTCAGCAACCAAGTAAAAGGAGTAACTTATCTCCGAGTGAATTTTGGGATTACAGTATTCAAAGGTGAGCTGCATCAAGGCACCAATTATTAACCATCTTGGGCAGCAAGAGCACATCTGAGATGCACAACTTCCTGGAAAAACCCTTCCCCTCACACCCCACGCTGAGGCAAGGATTTAGATGATTCAGGAACTCTGTTCTGCCCACTCCCAAAAACATGGAGGCCTTTCAAAGAAATGCCTTTTGTGGCCTGCCAGGGAGAGGGATGAGGCACCCCAGCCCCCCTTGGGGGAGGGTGTTAGTCTGGAGGGAACAGGCAAGCACAGGTGGGAAATCAGCACGAGACAAAACTGTCACGCTTGGGATTGGGAGTCAGCGAAACAATTTATGGCCCTGAGTCACTTCCTGACTCACTGATCCTGATAGAGAGCTCCCTGGGCAGGGCTGTACAGCTGGGATTTTTCAGGAGCCTCCTGCACTCCAGAGGTGATCCTTGCTCTGTCCCACAGCACCATAAAGGCCCTGGGAGGGACTTGGACACGTACCTTCTCCAACTTCCTGCAGTCTCGTTTTCCAGACGAGCCCTCTTTATCTTCTGCATTAACTACTCAGAGAGCTGGGCAGGACAGGAAACTGGGAAGGAAGAGGGGAAAAAGGAAATTTCAGATCACTGCTGTAGGAAACCATCCTCCACAGGTCACATTTCCAACTGAGCACAAATAAATTCCTGCTTTCCAGTCCTTGGTCCAAACCTGTTCTACCAGAGCATGCCCTGATAAATCTGAGAGACTCCTTCACTTGAACAATGGGGCCACTGAACTCTGGGGGGTGCCTCTTTCTTTCCTAGAAAATTCTTCTTAAAATCCAAGAATCCTCAGTGCTGAACTCTCCTGTCGTTCATTTCCCCAAATCCTGACATTCTTTGCAAATATCAGGCCCTGAAGACTGAGAAAACAGAGGTCCAGTCCATACACTGAGAGGCAAGAGTCAAACAAAGGACACACCATAAGGAGCCAGCCAGAGGGTCACAGTCCCACCTGGGACATGGAAAACACATTTATCTTCCAAGCCTGACTGCAGCTTCCCTCTGCCTCAGCCTGCTGCCACAAGGAGCCCCAGCCCACCACACAAATCTGTTCTCCATAAGGTGCTTCAGTATCCTCCTCTCTCCCCAAGTACAAAGATCTTGAGCTCTGAATCGCACACACACACTCAAGGCCCCCCACTGTCCTTTGTTGAGGCTCCTGCTCTCCCCAAAGAGCCATTTCTCCACCAAAACTGCACTCACAAGGGAGCAGGACAGACAAAGCATCACAAAGAAACTCCTAAACTGCAGAGGAGAACAGAGGAGGAGGAAGCAGCAGCAGAATCCAGGAATTTAAGGGCAGTTTTTGGTGCAGGCATGAAGGGCAGTGGGAGAGATGCTCAGGAATGCTGAGTAACCTACTCTGATCTCACACTGCCCCTGCCTTGAGCAGAGGGTTGGACCAAAAATTTCCCGAGGTCCTTCCAATCCCGTTTATTCCGTGATTTTAACAACTCAGTGCAACATCTTAACCCTCCTCCCGCCCGGCCCGGCTCACACGCTCCAGGGAGCGAAGGAACAGTAACATCCCGAACCCGGCGGGAGAAGGAAACCGAAGGGAACGAGCGGGAGGCATCACGGGAATCTGCAGCGGGACCCGCGGCGTGCCCGGGAGCGCCGGAGGGGCACGGACACCGGAGGGTCCCCTACAGAGTCCCTTACGGTGTCCCGATTACAGTGCCCATTAGAGTCCCCTACAGATGGGAGACCCCCTCCTCGGGGAATGAAAGCAGCTGAGGGTGGGATAAGCCGGTGGGGATCTCTCTGCAGCCCCTCGGGAGCTCTGCCCTCGGCGCAGGGAAGGCCCGGTGGTTTCTCACCCTCCAGGGCAGGGCATGGGGGGCACATTCACAATGATCCCCTCCCCGTGGGGGAAGCAGGAGAACTGCTTGGGGGGGAGCGAACTGCAAGTTGCCTGGGGGGCAACCTAGGCGAGCAAACCCCCCACCTCGGGGCAAGGGACACTCCTCCCGGGACAAAGGACACCCCTCCGGGGTAAGGGAAATCCCCCCGGGGCGAGGGACATCCCCACCCCGGGGCAAGGGGCATCCCCAACTCCTGGGGCAAAGGACACCCCCAACCCGGGGCAAAGGACACCCCCCTGGGATAAGGGACACCCCTCACTCCGGGGCAAGGGACGACCCCTACCCGGGGCAAGGGGCATCCCCAATCCCCTTGGGGTAAGGGACATCCCCTCGGGGGCAAGGGACACCCCTCACTGCGGGGCAAAGGATATCCCC
>VXAU01003169.1:25612-88148 GCA_013399695.1 Formicarius rufipectus | reverse complement strand
GGGAGGAGGAGGAGGAGGAAGAAGGGAGGGGAGGAAGGAAGGAAGGATTCCTGAGGGAGGCGGGGTTGTCAGGGAACGGCCCGCAATGGATGGCGGTGGGAGAGGCCGCGGAGCGCGGCCTGTGGGGCAACACCGCCCCCCGACCGGAGCGCAGCGCGGGGTCGGTCCTGAAGCACCGCCAGTGGCAGCCCCTTCCAATCTCTAGCGCGGAGGGGGCAGCACAGCGAGAATTGAGGCTGACAAAGCAAAGGGGGGATAAAAAAGCACAGGGAGAAGGTTCTGTCCCGCCCAGCCTCGGGATGGGCGCCTGTTTCAGCGTTTATTGCCGCAGCGAGGAGAGCTTGGAGTTCTCCTTTCATTCAGTTCTTGCTGTTCCTCCGGGTACGGTGGGTGTAGTTGGGTCCCGCTGGATGCGGTTCCTGTGGAGAGCCGTGGCAGTAGACATCAGCAAGCGTTGGTGGTATAGTGGTTAGCATAGCTGCCTTCCAAGCAGTTGACCCGGGTTCGATTCCCGGCCAACGCAGGCTGATATTTTCCTCCCTGCTCCTAATTTTATTTATTTTTTTTTTCCGTTTCCCACCCATTCCCTAAGCGGGTGGAGGCAACGCGGAACGCCCGCTCGGGCGCTCTTTGCTCGCCGGGCAGTGATGGGGCGGCAACGTGGTGCTACCCTTCTGCCACAGCTCACGGCGGGGTCCCTGAACCGCCGGCGAGGGGACAAATAAATCCGAAGAGGAGAAAAAACCGAAACAAAACACCCGAAAAACAAGGCGGGGGGGGGAAACAAACAAACAAACAAAAAAACCAAAACCAACTTAAAAATACCCAACCCCGTGTAAAAGAAAAAACTAGGTGTTTCCGCCCGGGATCGAACCGGGGACCTTTCGCGTGTGAGGCGAACGTGATAACCGCTACACTACGGAAACCCGCGCTGGGATGGTTTGTCTGGCCGAGCCCCATATCGGAGCCTTCCCCTCAGCGCTGGCCCGCCCGGCAGCGCCGCACAGAGCCCACCGCAAACACCGGGACACACCGTGAGGGGCTCCTCGCGGCCCCGGGGAACGAGCCCGGAGCGCCCCGCTCGCCTCGGAGGCGGCAGGAGGTGCGTGTTCCCTCACAGCTCCTCTCAGGGCTCCCCTCACGGCCCCACACGGAGGGTCGCGCCGAGGGCCCCGCGGAGCTCTGCGGAGGAACCGGCGCTTTCCTCCGGCTCGGCTGCCACCAGGTGTCGGTAAAATAGTGGCCACAGGGAGCGGAGATCCCCGGAGAGCCGCCCCGGAGGGAGGGGATGCCTCGGGGATGCCCCGGGGACGGGGAGGGCCGCAAGGACAGGCCTTGGTGGGCTCCCTGCGCTGAGGGGAAGATTTTCCTTCCCTGCGAAGGGAGCTTCTAAAATGGGTCAGAATCGGAAAATCCCTGACTGGTTTGGGTTGGAAGGACCTCAAAGCCCATTCAGTGCTACCCCTGCCACGGGTAGGGACACCTCCCACCAGCCCAGGGGGCTCCAGCCTGGCCTGGGACACTCCCAGGGATGGGACAGCCACAGCTTCTCTGGGAATCCATCCCAACCCCTGCCCACCCTCGCAGGGGGGAATCCCTTCCCAATATCCCATCTAAATTTCCCCTCTAAGTTTGAAGCCATTCCCTGTGTCCTGTCCCTCCATCCCTCATCCCAAATCCCTCTCCAGCTCTCCTGGAGCCCCTTTAGGCTCTGGAAGGAGCTCTGAGGTCTCCCTGGAGTTTCTCTTCTCCATCCTGGCCTTGGACACTCCCAGGGAGGGGGCAGCCACAGCTTCTCTGGGAATCTGAGGGTCTGTCCACCCTCTGTCAGAGCTGACAGTCCCAGACGGTTCCAGGAGTAAGTTTGTTCCTCTTCTTTCACCTCACTTGCAGTGTTAACAGTTTACACATCCATGGCAGTCATTCTTTTTCTGGTCAAAGCTCAGCCCTTGGAATTGGGTGGTAACGTGAGAATTACTTTTTCCTGTTCTGTTTTCTTGGTTGAGGTGTGTTTTATGCTCTGCTGGCTGCAGAGAAAAGCCTGGAAGGGAGAAATGAATAATAAAATCAGGCAAAAGCAAAAACAACCTCTTTCTTAATAACATTTGCTCTTAATAAAATCTACATTTCATTTTACAATTTTGTAGCTCATCTCCTGATTTGAGGCCAGAAGGGAGGTTGTGACATGTCCTTTGACTTCACGACTCTGCTGGTGCTTTATTCAGATCTGACTTAGGACAAGGATTATAATGTTACATCCAGGTCCACGGCAAACCTGATGCTTTGTGCTGCTTTTGAACATCCTGGAGTGGAATTGTTTTTCCTGCAGAAGAGGACCAACCTTTGCATCAGCCGAGTGTGCTGGGGACAAAAGCTGCGGGAAAAGTCCCCTCCCTCCATCAGAATGAAGTGCATCTCTAAGTGACCCCAGAGCATCCATGGGAAGGTTCAAATCTGGGTTTTGTTCCCTTCCACAGACCTCTTCAAGCCCGGCGAGGAGCGGAAAAAGGAGCTGCAGAGCAGACAGCGCCGGGGAGGAAGCTCCTGGAAGGAACCTGTGGGAGGCAGAGGCAGGAGCTGGATGCGAGGCACGGTGCTGTCGGTGTTCCCCGGCGGGCAGCGCTGGCTCTGGTGGCTTTGGGACACACCGAGGAGGTGGGGCGTGGGCTCTGCACCCTCCTCGCGTGGGCAGTGCCCCCTTGGGGGTGGCCCACAAAAAGCTCCCTCTTCCCACGGGCTGGAACGGCTCCCGGGGGTGGTCGTGCTTTTCGGACTAAGGTCCAATGTCAAGGGCTGCTCAAACTTTGCCCGCAGGACCGGGAGCCTGGCGGCGTTTCATCTGCCCTCCCAAGCCTCTGACTTACCCCACTTCCTCTGCTCCCNGGGGGGTCTCATTTGGAGGTGAAGGATGGATATTCTCTTCTATTATCAGCAGCATCTGCCCTTTCCGAGCGAGGAGCCCTCCCCCAACCTCCGCCACGCTCGGCTTTGTTTCCCTGCCACGCCGCCCTGGCTGCGCAGTCCCATTCCCCCCTTTTCCTCCCTCCGCTCCCAAAGCCCGCGTGGCTGTTACAAGAGGGGAGCTGGAGGCACTGTGTGGAGCAGGAGAGCTGACAATCAGGGCCGGGAGACAACTGCTGCCTTGCACAATACCCCCCCAATTAGCCATTCATTTCTTCTCCCTCTGAGCCGGGGAGCGCAGCCCTTGTGCGGGGAGATAAAACAAGAAGGGCTTCAATAGCGCTGATTTAAATTAGGTCAGGCTGGCTTTTGTGTGGCAGAGACCACACAATGGCAGTCACACGACGGTGGAGGGGAGCAGAATAAAGGAAAAGAGGCCAAGCAAGTGGCACAGATGCTGGGAGTTGGTGGGTGCTGGGAGATGAGGGGTGTGCGTGGTGGTGGCAGAGGGGCAGACACTCAACCCCGCACGGGACGCTGAAGCATCAGCAGGGCAACACGGCCAGTAGGGGACAGAGAGGTCAAACACTGCCTGTGCAGAAAACAAATCATCAGGTAGCTCTGCCACACCACAGCCATGTGCCCTTGGAGGTGGTGTCTGACCAGGACTGGTTATGACACAAAGGGGTGACAAGTTGTGGGTCACTCAGGACAAGAAAGACATTGAGGGGCTGGAGCGTGTCCAGAGAAGGGAGTGAAGATGGGGAAGGGTCTGGAGCACCAGGAGTGGCCCAGGGAGGTGGGGAGGGGGGGTGATCAGCTGAAGAAAAGGGGGCTCAGAGGGGACCTTCTGGCTCTCTGCAACTACCTGACAGGAGCAGGGAGCCGGGATGGGGTCAGGCTCTGCTCCCAGGGAACAGGGATAGGACAAGGGAAACGGCCTCAAGTTGTGCCAGGGGAGGTTTAGGTTGGGTATGAGGGAAAATTTCTTCACAGAAATGGTTGCCCAGGGCTGTGGCAGAGTCACCATCTCTGGAAGTGTTCAAAAAACATGTGGATGTGGCATTTGGACATGGTTTAGTGGTGATGGTGCTGGGTTGGTGGTTGTACTTGATGATCTCTGAGCTGTTTTCCAGTGTTGATGGTTCCATGATTCCATTGTTCCGATGGTCTTGACCCATAACATCCTCCCTGAGCTCTAGCACAAGTTCAGTTGATCATGTCAGGGGAAAGCTTCTGGTACCTCAGGCCCAGAGATGTTGCTTTTCCTCTTGGAAAAAAAGAGGAAATGGCAAAGGGGCAGTAGTTTGGCCAACATTCTGCAGCACAGGGTGGGATTGTTGAGGGTGTCGTGTGCAGGGTCAGGAGTTGGGCTGCTGATCCTTGTGGGGCCCTTCCCACTTGGGATATTCCATGTTTCCCTGACCTGAGTTGCAATCCCCAGCATTGCCCAAGGTTTCTTTCCCCCCACAGGTTCACCAAAAATCCACTCCTGGCCTGAACACCTGGTGTGCTGTGAAATCCTACACCGGGATTTTCATGGATCGGTGACTTCGGGGAAAAATCAACAACCCCTTCGAAATGATCTCTTAACCCAGGATCTCAAAGCCACCCAAGCATCTGCCTTCAGAGAGAGGTCCTGGGGAGAGTTTTCCAGGAGGATGGGAGCACTGGATCCTCGTCCCAGCTCTCACCCCAGTTTCATGAATACCCACATTGCTGCTGTTTAAAATGGAAATGCAGATGTTCCTGTTTGCCTGGCTGCAGGAGGACACGGCAGCAGCGTGCCCAGAGCTAGCAACAACAGCCTGATCCTTTCAGCAAGCTCTTTTCGTGGTCTAAATGAGTTTATCCAGGTAAACCCATCTGCAAAGGAAGGGCAGGTGAGTGTAAAAACAAGGGTTCAGCCCTTCAGGTCTCTCAGGCAGAAATCTCTCACACAAAATGCCCCAGACTGGATTTTTACTGGTAACACTTGGCTACATTTGGGGCAAAAAACTACTAATGGGAGAAAATGTGGGTGTGGAAAAGTGGAAAGACATAATCAGCCATTTCATTCAGCCTTTCTGAAAGGACAGCTCGTTATTCTTTGGCAGCTGAAAGGAAAAAGCTGTACACAAAAACAGCACTTAGGCAAAATGTTTATTGTATTACAAAGTCATCATTTTCGTGCTAAAATTACAAGCAGTGTCATTTCTACTACTGATAGTAAAAAAGTAGGTGAGCCAAAGCACTGAGTGTGCCAGCCAGTGCCAGAAGGAGAAAACTAGGTTAAACTCTGAGTTATCAGTTATTCCTACTCTCCTTCATTTGTTTGTTCACCTATCAATAATTTCCTTTAAAACCCAAGACAATTTGGAGCCACTCTGGACCACCATCTGACCTCATAATCCCCAGGTTGATTTAAACACGCCCCTTCCCTATCCACGCAGGCAGTGGGATATTCGGTGGCCAGAAGCTGATATTGGAAAGACAGGCACTAAAAATAAGTTGTCCTTTTTTACCAGTGAGTGTAATTAAGCACTGAAATAGTGCCTGTTGTAGGGAGGTGGCCCTGGAGGCACCGAGCCAAAACGAGACATGTTGCTAAAAGGTATGTTCCCGTTCACCAGATGGCCAGGGCTTTGCTGCCTGTGAAATTATCCTCCCAGTTCCTGGAGGAAGCCCGTCTGGAGCAACCAGAATAGCCCTCATTTCTCTCAAAATACAAATATATGGTTGCTAGTTTTCACTGCCTTGCTGCTATATTATTTGGCATATTTTTAGCCTTTTAGCTGTGAGAACACGAGGAAACCAGCACCACAGCAATGGCCCCCTTTAGTTTTCATTTTGTTTTCCTTCCTAAAGCCCCTGTGCACACTGCAGTGGTGACTGGAAGTGGCCAGACAACAAAAGCAGTTTAACTGGGGGGGCACAAAAGCCTATGTTGTCTGTCAGGGGAGCTTTAGGTTGGATATGAGGAAAAGGTCCTTCCCCCAGAGGGTGGTGGGCACTGAATGGTCTCCCCATGGCACCCTCACCCCGAGGCTGCCAGAGCTCCAGGAGTGTCTGGACAACCCTCTGAGGGACAGGGGGCGATTGTTGGGATTGTTGGGGTGTCTGTGCAGGGCCAGGGGTTGGACTGATGATCCCTGGGGGTCCCTTCCCACGTGGGATATTCCGGGATTCCATGACCTGATTTGTTCTATGAGTCACTTGCTGTTTCTTCTGGTGCCTCTCCCACAGAGGCAGAAGTGGCAAAGCTCCAGCTCTTGCCCACAGCTTACAGGTGTGATCAGTGTGGGTTCCAAACAGAAAGACAAAAAAATGGTATTTAATCATGCTAACAGTGCACACATCCACGTACATAAACAAACCCCAGGTACACAATTAGGTGTATATACAGCTAGAGGTGGTCTTTCTCCACCAAATGGCATCATCTGGGATGCTCCTGAGTTATGATTGTGTAAATCCCAGTATTCCTGAGCTGGACTCTAACCTGAAATACTCATTGGAGTCCTCCAGCTCTCCACCAACCCCAAACCCACTGCAGAAACAAATCCATTCTGCAGAGACTGGTTCCTTCCCTGGATGTTCATTTGCCAGTTTGGGTTGGGTCATTTTATTATTATTATTATTATTTGGTTTGTTTATTTCTTCTTCGTTTATCAGCTCCAGCTGAGACAGGAGAGGGTGGGAGGAGGGTTTTGTTCCTCTGGAGATAACAGGAGGCTGTGTCTGTGCAGCCATGGTGACAAGATCCAGGGTGCTTTCTGGCTTCCAGGCAATTTGCTCCCCACCCCTGGCTCCCAAGTAAAAGTGGGGCAGAGAGAGAAGAGCTTTTGTCTCTCAAGTGCTTCAGCTGTTACTACTAATTAAGCAAAGAGCCCTAGAGCCTTCCCACCTCCCAGACTAAGGAGGATCGAGCTGGGGCAGAAGGAGAACCAAGAAGCTGAGCTGAGGTGTGGCTGCTCCCTGCTCTCTCTGGAAGGCTCCCCTTTCCAGCTGCAGCCTGACTGGGTGACCTGTGCCATCCCAATGCCACCGATTCCCCGTCTGCAGGGGGGATGAAATGAGAGAGATCGAGCTCAGCACGAGGCCAGATGGGAACCACCACCCCGCTGCTCAAGGTGTTATTATTGGTTTAATGCAGCATGTTCCCAGCTTCCCAGACATGCTGACTATCAACAGATTGCTCTTTCCTTCTCCAGCCTTCCCTGGGTGTCATCCCCTTCCCTCTGAGGTGCCAGCCCCTGCCCTGAGGTCTAACAGCATTTCTGCAACCTCCCCAGTGTGCCTGTTTTTAACCCTCTCCAGCACCACTAGGATGTGATGGAGGAGCCAGGTGAGGTGTCAACAGGCAGGGATGGGGCAGGTGGCCTTGGCACAGACAGGTGGGCTTTTTGGGATAAGGAGAGCGGGGTGGGCAGAGGACAGAGCTGGTGGCAGGGGAACCACACAGCCCCTGCCCAGCTCTGCAATGGGAAGCATGTCCTGTGCCTAAGCACTGCACACATGTGAGAAGGACTGCCAAGAGGAAGAGAGAGAGAAAAAAAATACTGTAGGGAGTAGGAATGCTGCAGGAACCCACAGGAACCCATGGAGTGGAAATCCAAGCCCTGGCTCAGCTCTGGAAGTTGCCCTCCAAGGACTGAAGGAGCAATGCAGGTCACGGCTGCTCCTCTGTGCCCACTGAACTCTGTTGGGTATCTCCAGCCTGGGATCTCACAGGGAGAAATTTAGGGCCTCCCTCAGGAACAGATGGTCTCCCTCTTGGGCCCCATCTGCCAGGCAACACTGGAGCAGTTGGTCTCTGCAGTGCTGAGCACAATCTTGTTTACTTTCCCCTGCCATCAGCAAGGTGATTTCGGGGTAACTCAGCCTTGCTGGGACAGCCCAGGTTTCCAGGAACAGGCAGGAACTCTGAGGTGCAGAAGTGCAACCCGGGAGCCAGAGAGGGCCAGGCAGCACAGGATCCACCACCCCTCATCTCCATCAGCATCCAGCCTGGGAACAGGGCTGCAATGGCAGGAGGTCAGGAGGTTTGGGAAGCCCTTTGCTTGGAAGAAAGCACATGGGCAGCGGGACAAATCCAGGGAGAAGTTGCTCCAGGGACAGACTGGAGGAATGGTGCTGGGAGCCTTATCCATGAGGAGTCAGTGCCTGGACTGCTGAGGACCATGTTTGGTGGAGGTGTTTGACACTGACCTTCCCTGGAACCAACTTCTGAGTGTGCCTTGTGTTCCCAAATGGAGGGAGAGGGAATAATGAGGCAGCAGCCTGCCTTCAAAGAGTCAAATCAGGGCGATTTTTGGGGTGTCCTGGTGAATCCTGGTGAGCTCAGCTTACTCAGCCTCAGCGTTTCTGGCCAGGCAGAAAGGTGGTGGCTGCTCTGGAAACGTTCAGCCACTAAGCTCAGAAATCTCTAGCAGAACTCCTGGTCAGCAGAAAGCCTGGGCCTGGTCTGTCCTCTGTGCTGGACTCTTCCCCCTCAGCTTCCAAAGGTGAGGCTGGCTAGGCAGGAGAGAGGGATGGAGCCACATGCCCTTTTTTTCCTTGCTCGGGACACAAAGAATCTCCATCCACCAGGGATGCAGAGGAGTGTCTCTTGGCAGCAAAACCAGCAGGTGAGACGGGCTCCCCTCGAGCAGCGCCGGCCAAGACTGCTGCAACACGGCTGCCCAAAGAACTTTCCTCCTTCGCTGGGTTCTGGTGGTGGATATCACCAGGACTGGGGTGGATAATCATCCCCCAGTGCAGCGGCGCTTGTTTCCCGGAGCTCCCCGCCCAGCCGCACGGGCGATCCTGCCCTCTCCGGTTGCCGGAGCGGGCGGGCAACACTTTAATGCTGCTCGGGGAGCAGAGGGCACGGAGCAGCCCTTCAGCCTTCCCCTGGGACTTCTCATCCTGAGGGGTTGCGGCCGGGATGCTGCCGCTGTCAGCTCGGGGGTAATCAGCCCGCAGGCACAGAGCGGGGACTTTCTGCTCGCAGCCACTTTGGTTTCATTAGGAGCGTCAGAAGAGAAAAGGGGGCCTCAGGTGGGGCGGGGAGATGCGAGAGGAGGGGGAGAGGTGGGTTGCAGCCTGGTTTGACGTGTCTTTTAGCAGCACAGCTTCAGCTGGGGCTAGGGAGGAGAGGGAAGGGGGCAGGGGCAGCCTGGAGCTGGGGTCTGTCACCCTGCCCCTGTTCAGAGCCAGCGGGCAGCTCAGTAAAACCTGCTGTGTTTCATGACACCAGAAATAGGCTGAGCAGAAGTCCCATCCCTGCCCTGCACTCCCTCCCTGCCTCGCTTCCCTCCTGTGAAAAGGTTGTCTGAATTTCTCTTTAATCACCTTGTGCACTGGAAATTTTATCCCCTTCCCAGTGCTCTGTTCCAGGATTTATTATCCCTATCCCTGCAAAGAATTTCCCCTCGTGTCTAGCTTAAGTCTTCCTTGTTCAACACAAACATGGTACTGTCCAGAGGTGGAATATTAAGAGTTGGAATTGCTGCCTAATAACATATTGATTTCAGTGGAGCTGAGCTCAATGAGAGGAGTCTGCCTGGCCTTGCTCCATCCCCTTGGTGCCCCAGGAGAATGTTTTGTGTGAGACTAAATGCCTCTGTAAGTGCCTCTCAGCTCCATTGTGCACAGACACTTTGGAGCAGGCAGGGCTCAGGATCAGGCCTGGAATCACATTTCCTTTTGGCAGGAGGGATTTCATCAGCCTCAGTCTCCCTGTGTGGCTTTAGGTTCTCCTGAGCAGGACTAAGAGCCCAGCCAGGCAGGAACTCTGCCACCTGCAGCACCACCTACCCTTCACCTCCCATTTCACTCACATCCTCACTTGAGAGCAGAAATAAACTCAACTGCTCACCTCTAAACCTGATTCCCCTGCTCAGATCTTTCACTAAGCCAGCTCCAAGAAAGCAGGACACCCAGGAGTTGGATGGCATGATCCCTGTGGGTCCCTTCCTGCTCAGGATATTCCATATTCTGTGCACCCTGGTGACTTTGGGAGGGTTTGGGGACAGGGACCTGTGCACAGCTGGCAGGCAGGGGGTGTTGGGGGTTTGCTCACTGACCAGGAGCAGCAGCTGGAATCTGGGATCAGAGAAGATCCTTCATTTGGATTCCGTCTCTGGTGAATTCTGCCCCACATTATCTCCAGAGCTCTATCCTGCATCCAGTCCCCTTCCTCTGTGGGTGGCAGCAACTCTACCTCTCTTTCAGGCTGGGGAAGGGATCTCTGTGGCTCAGAGGGGAGCACAGGTGTTATCGAGATGTCACAGGCCTGAAGACCAACATTTGCCTCTCTAGTTCTCACTGTGTCTGCAACAGCTTCCCCTGAGATGGCAAAGGAGAGCTGCGAGTTTGGTGATGGCTGTGCCACAGCAAAGCTGGTTGTTGAATGAGAATTACTTGTGTAAGTTGTATAAGGGGTTGTAAAAACTGCAGCAGCCCCTGGATCCACCGTGGCCAGATCCTCTTGTCTTTATATTTCTCTGTATCCTGTCAGAAAACGGGGATCTGCAGCCAGGAAGCAGCAGCTATTTCAATAAACAAGGCAGGAAAAAGCAACCAAGAGAACAGATCCCGGATTCCTGAAGTCCCACTCATGGAAAAAGCATTGCCTTTTGTTCCTGTTCTGCGCCTCGTTTGTGGACACAGATGTTCTATTGTTCCCGCCTGGATGAGAAGCTGTTTCCGTGGGAGCTCCTGCCCATCTTCTGGTTCAAGTGTTTGTTTGTGAGCCCTGGAGGTTTCTGCAGAAGCCGCCGCGTCTGGAGTCACCTGAGCTGAGCCCTGGCACGGGGAGCCGGGAGGTGGAGCAGCTCAGCTCCTGAGCCTGGGGCAGGCAGAGCCAGCCCGACCCTCCGCAGGGCTCTGCTGCTGAGGGAGCAGATGCGGCTGCGGCTTTATGTGCGCTGGTGGAGAAGCGAAAGGACTCCCCGCTCTGTGCCTCGGGGCTGGGACACGGAGTCTTTCATTCCCTTCAGGGTTCTCTCGAGGAAGAGCTCACTGTGCCCGCTCGGAGGGAATTCTGCCAATCCCCACTGGATTCCCCGTGCTGGGAGTTCAAAACATGCCTCCCCTTTTTTTCCCCTCCACCTCTATCCGGGACAATTGATATCCTGGGATGGAGCTGCATCAACAGCGTGCCCCCCACCCTAGTGAAGGACCTGGCGTGGAGCCTCCAGGACCTGGATTGTCCCAGTGTCCCTGCAAACAGCTGCTGGCTGGAGCTTTGTCCCGTCCCCTGCTGCACATCCCGAGGCCGGGAACTCCCTCTGTGCCCCGCGGGCAGGGAGGGCTGCTCTGCCCGGGACTCCCTCAAAGCTGCTGGCACAACAGAGCCCTGCTGGTTCTGGCTGAGCCCTCCCAGCATCTCCTGTGGTCGTAGCCCATTTTTTTTTTTTTGCAAGAATGAAAGCAGTGGATTAATGAGCTGCTTGTGGCTAATGTGCAGGGTTTCTCAGAACTGGTGCTATTAGAGCCCAGCGTCATGTAGGAGGTAAATGGCAGCACATGGTGAATAAAGCAGTGATATAATAGGTTTAAGTAGTCCATTTCCCTTTGGAGTGTTCCTGATAACAGGCCCAAATGCATACAAGACCATTCCCTTGATGATTAAGACCACACTCTCTGGCAGAGCACGAGCTGCAGCTCCTCACAAGGGGTTTATTTTTCATCATTTTCATCCAAAACAAGGCCTGGGTGTTGGAGCTGGAGTGGGGTGCAGGGAGGGGAGCACAGAGTGGGGTGCAGGGAGGGGAGCACAGAGACAGAGGGGAAGAGAAGAGCAGGAGAGGAGAAATATGAAGGGGAATAGAAAGGGGTGAGAAAAGAAGGAGGGATAAATGCAGAAGAGGCATTTGGATACGGTCTCCAGGAACCTCAACAAGAGGAACTCATACACACACAGGGAACAATTACTGGAACTTGATCTTGTCTGTTGGAAGGGGGATATCTTCCTTTGGAAGCATCCTTGTCCACTGCCACAAAACACACAGTCCTGGATGGACCTGTGCTCTCTCTTCTCTGCTTCAGGTGTCCATGACCAAGCCTTGCCTCTGATAATCCCAGTCAGTTTAGAATTAGTGTCAGTTTTTGGTAACCCTACCCACATCAGAGATGTTTCTCAGGACTCAGCCTCTGCCAGCAGCACTGTGCTCACTCCTTTTGCCCTGGTTAAACACCTCCCAGTGTGCTGGAGATGCTCCCCACTGACATCACAGATGGGAGAGCAGGATTTGCCTCTGCACCTCCCCTCACACACAGGTTGCGTTTCTCCTGGGATGGGCACGTGGAGCAGCAGTACCTGAGAAACCCCTTCAGAGCACAATGACCACAAGTTCTCTGAATTTCCTTCTAACCAGCGTGGTGGGTTCTGGGTTGAATCATAGAATTATAGAACCATAGAACTAAAGAATGGTTTGGGAAGGGACCTTAAAGCTCATCTCATTCCAACCTTCCATGGGCAGGGACAACTCCCTCTAGGTGAGGATCACTAAGCATCAGGGTTACTGATTGATTTTTAATATCCCTCCGAAAGCCAAAATTAGTGATTCTTGGTATGTTTGGGGCTGTAAACAGGGTCTGACTGATCCGCAGCAGACACATCCTCACCCCAGTGTCCTGGCCCTGGGTGTAGGCAGAGGAAGGCACTCAGGACAGGTTATGAGGGTGGATAAAGAATAAAGCTTCTCCCACCTGTGGTTCTGTAGCTTCCAGCAATCCACAGGGTCTGTTGCATCCAAACCATTAAGCTTAATCGTCACGGATAGACCAACCCTCCATAACCTTGTCTAAAACCTTTTGAACCTATTTATATTTTCAGGCTACAAGATATCCTGTGGCAAATGAGCTCCAAAACTTCATTATGTTCTGTGTGAAAAAAGGGATTCTTTTCATTTGTTTTAAACCGGCTTGGTAATTTCACCGGGGCACCAACTCCTCGTGTTGTGGGAAACAGCATCTAAAATACCCGAGGGACACAGAACACCAGGTTTTATTGGATGGAAGGGCATGTGATTTTGACTTCTGAGTGTTAAAACCTCTTGTGAAAATGGAGTGTAGGTTCTACTTTTAATGCTTACGAAAATATCGCCTCCGGTGCTCTTGTTTGCTCTTCGGCTTGTTTGTATTTATTTTACTTTTCCCCCCTTAACCTCTCCCTCCCAGCTGCTCCAGTCCCTGACAGACTCAGCTCTCAAGCCCCTTGTTTACTCTGTTTGCACGGGCTTTATTTTTACAATATGCTCCTTTTAAGTGCTGCAGCAGCAGCAGAGAGTCCCTTGTGGGAGCCGTGAGCACAACCCCTTCCAAGGACAGTCACATTCCTCGGGGTGACCTCTTTGTCCTCGTTATGTCTCGATGTCACCCGTTCCAGGACACACACAGCAGGTTCAATCCCACCCTGAGAAAACAGCAGGCAGGGACACCCCCAGGGCTTTGACTGTGCCTTTGGCAGGCACCTCGTTAGGAGGGGGTTGTGACACACCAACAGCCCCCGTGCTCTGGCAAGCAGGGAGGGAGAGCTCCCCCAAGTCCCTTCACACCGGCCCCCCAACCTCACTCTGAGCCCTCTCTGCCCTTCCTGGGCTTGTGACTTCCCTGCTGCATCCATAACTGTCCTGGTGATGGGAGCCAGGACCAGTTTGGCACTGGGTGGGAGTGGGTTCTAAACCCTCTGTGTCATTTTTCTCATGAGCTGCCCACCATGGCCCATTGGCAGCAGCTGCCCAGGGCACACCAACCCCTCAGGGCACAGGGGGTGTTTGGGATCTCCTGTGGGATCAGGAACTGTTCCTGTCTCCACACCAATGACTCAGGGGTGAGAACTCCCCTCCAGGAGCCACCAGCACCTTCACCCCCACCTGAGGGCTCATGTCTGCTCAGGGGCCAGCAGGGATGCCAAAAATATGCCAGGATTGACCTCACAGAATAAATCCCCCCTTGGGAAACTCCCCACCCTGGGGGAGGGACTGGGCGTTCCCATCTGAGCCCAAACAGAGATAAACTTGGGGGTTTGGGACTGGGATCTGTGGTGGGATGCAGAGGAGGAGCAGAGCCTCACCAGGACTGGCACTGCCACCAGACTGCAGCCATCATCTTCACCAGCAGGTTTCTTCTTACTCTGAACTCGGGGGTCCATGTGGTGTTCAGCACAGGGTTGGGGAGCTCCATCCTGCTCGTGTCCCACCATGCTGGGCTGCACAGCTGGTTTTGTGGCACAAACAGATTTTCCTTCTGTCTCAGGGTATTTTGTGACCTTTTTTATTAAATTGTTATTCTGACTTGCACTCCCATTCCAAGTTGGATTTGTTTCTCCTGCCTGTTTAACTCTAAACCAACACAATAACTTACAGTGCCTCACAGGCAGCTTTGGTGATGCCTCCAGCTGCTGGAATGACAGCATTACCCCGGCCAAAACCAGGACACTCCTCCTGCTTAATCCTTTGGGCTGAGTCCAAATATGGTTTCTCCTCTGTTGGATACACCTCTTGTATCAAACATCATGTTCTGATGGAAAACTGAGTTAAGAGGCAGAGGAACCAGACTCTTTGAATCTTTCTCTCCCTGTCATGTAAACGGTCTAGTGGAAGGTTCCCTGCCCATGACAGGGGTTAGAACCGGATGATCTTCAAGGTCCTTTCCAGCCCAAACTGCTCTGTGATTACAGGACTCTAAATCCAGTTTGGTACATGAAGCCATTCACATCTTTTCTTCCTGCAGGAACATGCTGCAGACTGGAAGATTAGATAAAAGACTGTGGATAAGCATCTCCTGGAAGCAGTTTGATCCAGAGTGTCAGCAGGGATGAATTACCTTCCTGGGGAAAAGGAGCAAGATTTGTGGAGGTAAGGGATGTGAGGAAATGTTGGAGACACCTTGAGTGTTTGAGTCCTTCAGCAATGCAAACAATTGTGTCAGAGGGCATAAATTAGTGTTGCTCTACAAGTATCAGTGGAATGAGGCTGACTTCAGGATCAGGTGTGTGAGGGATGATTGGAGGTTGTCCTGGCACAGCACTGACAATCCTGGGAGTCTTGTTGTGGCTGACACTTATCCCACGACCAACCAAACCAGAGCAGCATTATCAAGCTTGGGAAGGTGCTGAGAGAGCAGCCAGAGCATAAACACCCCCCTCTCCCCATCTCCCTCCAGCACAGGGAAAGGCAAAGGAGGAAAGGCTGCTGGTGTGTTTGGAAGGCAGGTATTGCAGAGCAGAGCTGTTTGCCAAGCCAGCTGCGTTTGCTGGTTCAGGGAATTTGGGTTTGCTGCCAAGAAGTGTTGGCCTGGGTGCTTGTGAACAGCACAGGCTTGTGAGACAGAGAGCAAGGAAGGGGAGAAGGGCTGGGGGTTCACACCTGCACCAGGCCCTGCTGAGCTGTCGGGGGGCTGGGGGACCTGCAGTGGGCAAGGCAGGCACAGCAAGAAACCTGAGGTGTGCATCCCCCACTGCGAGCTCAGGGGGAGTGGGAATGGAAGGGGGAGTGAGGATGGAAGGGGGAATGGAAGGGGGAGTGGGAGTGAAAGGGGGAGTGGGAATGAAAAGGGGAGTGGGAGTGAAAGGGTGAAAGGGGGAGTGGGAATGAAAAGGGGAGTGGGAATGAAAGGGGGAGTGGGAATGAAAGGGGGAGTGGGAATGAAAGGGGGAGTGGGAATGAAAGGGGGAGTGGGAATGGAAGGGGGAGTGTGTGTGCACAGGCACAGAGGTGTCACTTGGTCCTCCCCGTGGCAGGACATCTCTGCTTGCCTCACTGTGTGTGAGTAGTGATGGGGCTGTGCCTCTGCTCAGGCTGCTTTCTCTGAAGGCAGGAAGAGGGGTAAGCACTGCCCCCCTGCCCCGGGTGCTGCTGGCAGTGGGGTGTCAGGGTGCCCACAAGGAAGGGATTTTTCATGGTGAGGGTGAGGAATCACAGGCACAGGTTTCCCAGAGAGGTGGCAGATGCCCCAACCCTGGAAACCCTTGAGGCCAGGTTGGATGGGGCTTGGAGCAACCTGACCTGATTAAGGATGGCCCTGCCCACGGCAGGGAGTGGGAACGGGATGGTCTTTAAGGTCCCTTCCAAGCCAAACCATTGTGTGATTCCCTGTCCTGCAGCCTCCTCCTGCCACGCTCAGAGCTGTGGTTCGGAGTGTTTGCACTGCAGGGGCTGCCCATGCCTCAGTTTCCCTTTGCACTGAAAGAGGGTTTATGGGCAAATTTGGGCAGATATGGGCATATTGGGCAGATTTTGGCAGTTCTGGGTTAACAGCTGGACTCGACGATTTCCGCGATGTTTTTCCCGGCTTGAACATGCCTCTGACTCTCTGGTCTGTTTGCCAAGCAGCGGGAGCCGCAGGCAGGCTGGGTGCGGGTGTGCAGGGCACCGAGGGAGGTGCCCGCAGGTCCAGCCGAGCGTGTTCGGGGGGACAGGACACGGGAGGGGGGTGAGGAGCTGCCGTGCCCGTGGAAGCCGCTGAGGCTGCGTGGGCAGCGCTCCAGCCGTGCGAGGAGAGCGATTTTAGGGCAGGGAGAGGAAATTCGTCGGCTCGGGAGCTCCGTGCCGGCCCACGAAGGTAGGAAGCGGTGGGAAGCTCCCTGGGGCACTGGAGGTGTCCAGCGAGCAATTTGTGATTAAAAGAGTTTTAAACACGCCTCGGCGAAGGCGCCTCAAATGTGCGCTTGAGCTCCTCGACCAGGAGGATCCTCCCCGGGGGTGGCAGCGCTGTTGTTCAGTCTGGGATGCGGCGTGGGATGGACGCGGGGGGGATGTTTGGGGCTGTGCCTGGGCCGGGAAGGGTGCGGAGCTCCGGCCGAGCGCAGGGGAGGGCCCGGCACGACCCTCCCTAAATCCCACGCGGGTCCTTTTTCCCGTTCGGGGGTTTCTCCGTCCTCGGAGCCAAACCTGGAGGAGCATCGGCAGGAGAAGGAACGGTTCCCTTGGAAACCTCTGGATGCCCAGCAACAAGTCGCTGGCAGCTGCCATGTGACCGGGTGCATTAATCAGGCGTGTTGTGGACGAGGCGGGTCAGACGGGGCCAAAGTCCAGCGCGCTCCCCACTTCGCTCCGCTGCTAATTACCGAGCGGCGGGGGCTGCTCCGGGGAGGGCGTGGAAAACAACTGGAAATAATGAAATCTAACGGTGACCTTTCCTGTGGTGGATTCTAAGTTGGTCCCAGACTTTCTACACGGAAAGAAATCTGTCCCGTCCTCTCTTCTGCTGAAACAAACGTGGAACGCACAGGAGTGAAGCAAAGGAGTGTCCCGAGGTGGAAAAGCCAGAGGGAATGAGTGTGTCACGGACACAGAGAGTTTTCAGGTCCCTACTCACAGTAAGACCAATATTTCAGGTGTGTCTTTTGAATGGGTAGCTCAGGCTTGAGACACTTTGGACTGGACTGGTAAAGCCAGTGTTCCTTACTGGGATCCTTCTGAAAATGATGTTTCTGAAATCTCAGCTGAATTTACTGGCCAAAATGACTTCTTGGATGGCACAGAAAGGAGTTGAGTCTGAAGTCCTGCCTAGTAGCCTGAAAGGAAGCTCTCAGGAAAACAGGCAGTGCCTGTACGTGTCTCATCCCTCGTGAACCTCTGTAAAATGGCTGTTCTTTGTAGATATAGAGAACTGGAACTGTGGACAGGCTGGGAGAGCTGGGGCTGTTCACCTGGAGAAGAGAAGGCTCCAGGGAGATCTCAGAGCCCCTTCCAGTGCCTAAAGGGGCTCCAGGAGAGCTGGAGAGGAACTTGGTACAAGGGGTGGAGGGACAGGATACAGGGAATGGCTTCCCACTGCCATTCCCAACCAAGGGAATAATCCCATCCAAGGGCAGGGTTGGTTGGGATATTGGGGAGAAATTCCTCCCTGGGAAGGTGGGCAAGTCCTGGCACAGGTTGGGCAGAGCAGCTGTGGCTTCCCCATCCCTGGAATTGTCCCAGGCCAGGTTGGATGGGGCTTGGAGCAACCTGGGCTGGTGGAAGTTGTCCTTGCCCACAGCAGGGGATGGCACTGGATGGGCTTTAAGATCCCTTTCAAATGAAACCATTCTTTGATTTTATGTTCCATGCTACACAGCTGGAGGGTTAATTCTCCGTCATTCCTCCTGGCCCATTTCCTTAACCTCAGTGTGGCCTTTCTCCATTCGACTTGAGTTTCAGAGACTGGAAAGCAGAAGCTGGAGCAAGATCAAAGCTGGTTGTTTGGCTGCAGCTCTGGGCCAGGGGACAGCAGCCAGAGCCACATTAACACTGAACTGAGGGCAGATTGGGAGAGTCCTGGAGAACACACAAGGGAAAGGGAAAATGAAGGGATCCAGCTGGGGTAGTAACAGCCATGAGCACTGATCACTGGATTTTCCTTACCCTGGGTTTCCCTTCTAGTTGGATCTTCTAAGGGAATTAGGCACCTCAATGTCCTTTGAGGTGCTTTGTGGAGGGACTCGGGCTCCTCTCAGCACCTTCCACACGATGCTGTTCGCAGCTTCAGCTCCCATCCTTTTCACACTTTCCCTCAAACTGCTGCTTTGCCAGGACAAAGCCAAGAGCAACAGCTTCCAGATTTGGCTCCTGAAGGAAAACCTCTGCCAGATGCATGTCCAAGGGCAGGCACGACCGAGGCTGTGACATCTCCTCGTCCCCCATCCTTTGTGCTGTGACTAATGCGGGTGCTGCGGGTCTCACCCACTCCTCCAGGGCCATCCGGGGGTTTGTGTCACACACAGGGACACTCTGCTCCAAGCTAGCTTTGATCTTAGGCAACAACAACACTGCTGCAGTGGCTGGGGGGGTTCTGGGCTGCTGGGAGCCAGCCAAAGGATTTGGCCCATAATCCATAAGGGTACGGAGAACAAATAAACAAAAGGAGTTGGAAACGGAGCACCTGGATTTATTCTCATTGTGCTGTGGTTTGAATGGCATCCAGTGCCACTTGAAAATGGACTCCTTCATCTCATCTGCTCTTAAGGGTTGTGGGGAACTCTTATTTACCCACAGAAGATCCCTCCATAGCAGCAATTTCCCAAATCAAACCTGAATATGGGTCTCAAGCATTACCCAGACCAAGCCTTCAACTCTGTTGTGATCACTATCTATTGTGATTTAATGCTGAAAACAATTAATTTTTCCCCTTTGGGAATTATTTTTAATTCCCAAATTAATTATTTTAATGCTGAAAACAATTATTTTTTCCCCCTTCGCTCTCCTGTGCAGAGCATATACCAGAAGACAACGCTTTACCTCAACTGACCATTTAGGATAATTTAGGGAAGTCTTGAAGAATTGATGTCTGCAACCTGTGTACTTGCAACCCAAGAGGCACAACACAAACCCATCCCGGCTGAGTTGGGGTTAGGGAATAAATCTGTTTTCACTGGCGAGTGCTGTGCTCTCTGGCACTCTCGAGGGAATAGCTGTCTGACCTCCTTGCTCTGGGAACGGGGGAGATCCTGATGGATTCGAGGTGCTCAGCCCCGGGCTGTCTGTCAGCTCGGTGTCCCTGGGAAGAGAAGGAGGGCTGGGATTTGTGCACGCTCGGAAAACGGAATGATAAAGGCTGAGAACTTGGGGCGAAGCTTGCCTTGTCCACCGGACTGCGAAATCAGAGACCCCCAAGCCGAGGGAACACAGCGGTGGAAAAATCCGACCGGAGGGGTCTGATCTCGGGAAACGCGGAGCGCCCGATCCCCGCAGGGCACCACATCCCTGCTCAGAGGGGCGTCCCCGCCGTGTCCTTGCCGGGGACAGCTCCGAGCCGCTTGCGGGGGCCTCTGTGCCCCTCGACCAGCCCCGTAGCCGTGTCCCCTCGCTGCCAGGAGCCGGGACAGCCCCCCGGGCCGGAGCCGGGCGGTCCCATGATGTAATGCTGCCGCTGCCGCAGCCGCCCCGAGCCGCCGCTCCCGTTGGCCGAGCCGCAGAGTCCCCGCCCGGCCGCTCCTCCCGCCGTCCCCCCGGCGGACCATAAAAGCCCCGAGGCAGAGGCAGGGCAGCTTCCCCGGCCCCTCCGCCGCACAGGTGAGCCCCGCAGGCGCCAGGGGACCTCCCCCGCCCCGGGCCACCTGTGGAGCCGGGCCCGTCTCTGCCCGGCGGCTCCTCCGGTACAGGGAGCGGGCAAGGGCAGGGGGATGCTCGGGGGAAGGGTCCGGCCTCCCCCGGCCCTGACCGTGGGGTAGCGAGGGGTCCTGGATCCCGGGCTGCATCCCGGGCTACGTGCCGGATGGATCCGGGCGGCATCCCGGCCGGATCGCGGGGCCATCCCGAAGGGATCCCGGGCTGCATCCCCGTTAGATCTCTGGCTGGATCCCGGCTGGATCCGGGCGGCATCCCGGGCTGCATCCCCGGTAGATCTCTGCCTGGATCCCGGGCTGCATCCCGGCTGGATCCCCGGCTGGATCCCGGCTGGATCCAGGCGGCATCCCGGCTGGATCGCGGGGCCATCCCGAAGGGATTCCGGGAGGAGGGAGCGGCGGTCAGCACCACGGACAGCGCCCGGCGGCGCCTCCCGAGCAGGGCTGGCCCGGGACACGGGCACACCGCACCGGGCACACGGCACCGGGCACCGGCAGCGCTCTGCCCAGAGATCAGCACCAGGGCCCCCAGGCGACGCTGGACTGTGCCCCGGGTCAGGGTGAGTCCAGCCCCGGAGGGGTCTCAACTCCTGGGAGAGGGAAGGCCGGAAAGGGGTGGGCACAGCCTGGTGCCCGGGGCAGGGCTGCCCGGTGCCAGGGCAGGGGTGCCAGGGCCGTGTCCCAGTCCAGCCCTGCCCAGGCAGAGCACACGAGGCTCGGGAGAGCACCTATTGCCCCGGGCAGGGCGCTCGGGATGCAGGTGGGGTGTGACACAGAGCCAAGGGCCAGATGAGGTGGGACTTTGGGATGGATGGGATGGGGTGGGAGAGATGCGTTTTCCAAACGTCCCTGCCCAGGTAAGACGCACTCTCAGCTTGGGGTAGGGCAGGGAATAAATCCATCTGGGAAGCCAGCAAGGATTTGATGAATCCAAACGTAACCTGCACTGTCCATCTGCTCAGCATCAAAGCTTTAGGCTGGAAACCCCCAAATTCTTGTTTTGAAAATGCAGCTGACTGGTGGTTTGTGTGTAAAGTTGCCCTTAATATTCCCTAGTTTGTAGGAAAACCAGAATATTTCACCCAGGTGCTGTTGGGAGCCAATGCTTCAATGGACAGCTATTTGAAAATGTTGTTTGTGTCTGAGCACTCAGAATTTGCCCTGAAGGAGTGGTGCACTTTGGGTCTGTTGACAGACTGTGTTATGTTGAAGTGCTCAATGGCTAAACCAGACTGGATTTTTCCTCAAAAAAAAAAAAAATTAAATTGAGTGAGATCAAATTGAATAAAGTGTGGGGGGGTTGTTGTTGTTTGGTTGTTTTTTGTTTGTTTGTTTGATTGGGGTTTTGTTTGTTTTTAATTTTGACAAAATTAAAACAACCAAGTGTTTAACTCTGGCTCAAGCTGATCTAAAACATTGTTTCTTCTTTAGATTACTAAGCCCAGGATCTAAGATATAAACTAAAAAAGATCGAGTGTTTGAGCACTTTGGAAATGAAGCATTTCACAGCACTATTGCCAGCTGAAGTGATTTGCTGCATTTGTTTTAGCTCCATTTTTTGGAAGCTGAGATTTTCACTGAACAAATCCCCGTTCCTTGGAAATGCTCCCCCAGCTTTGCTAAAGGTGTGTTTAAACACTTTGCTGAACAGAGGCTCTCCAGGGTGATTTAATCCAGGCTCTCCAGGGTGATTTAATCCAGGCTCAGCCTATACACCTGGATTCTTCCTGAGTAATGCTGGTCTCTGAGAGGAAAAGGAAACGAGCTGTTCTCCATTTTAAGGACACTCTTATTTGCTGTTTCAGAATTAAACATTTGGGGGGGGGGAAAGAAGAAAAACACTCAGAAAGAAAGTTATTTCTTTTAAGGCCTTGAATATCCACACAGCCTTCAGAGACATATAACAGACATGGAAAAAACTATGGAGTGGAAATGCTTCCCTGTGGAATTTGAGTGGAGAGATATCTTTGTTATCTCTGTGCAAATCTTTTGACATCTCCCATGAGTTCTGTGTGCACAGTGACTCTGAGCTGTCCTCAATGCCACCTTCTGCTGAGGTGCCTGTCCCTTCCAGCACCAGTACCAGGCATTTCCCTTGTTAGTTCAGCTGTGAAATAAGGGGGGGAAATCCTGTTCTTTGCCCCCAAAAAGCCATGCAGAAGAAGCCAGAAAATTATGTTGCACCAAATACCTATTTCTGCTTTTATGGGTTTATCTCTGCATTCTGGGAAATTGCCTAATCAAATTTTGTATTTAAGATAAAAAATAGGAGGGCAGATGATATCATAGCCTCAAAGCTAACTGAATTTTGTACTGTTCAGAGTATTGCTTAATCAAAGGTGCAGTTCCAATTGTTCAGGGCATCTTTTGTCACTTCTTCTTTTTTTTTTACTGGCAGTTTTCTGTAGATCTCCTAGATGGATCCAGCCCTGTCCCTGACAGAGGTCTCTGAAGAACAAGGGACTCAGGGTAAGGTCTGCACTAAAGTCAATTCAATTCCTGACCCTTTAAGGACTCAGCAAAATGACCAAGCTGGAAATCAGTCTGGCAGGCAGATCCCACCTCACCCACTGGGAGGAAACATTTGAAGGTTTGGTAGAAATAAACTCTGTAGAGGTTTTTGTTGGTCCAAATGAAACAGAAACAAGCCCTGCTAAAGGCAGGATCTCCTTGCCCTCAGCTCCCAGCAGGCAGGAGCTGCTGCAGCCTCTCCTAAAGATTTGTCTGTGTGTTGCTGCCCCTCCACTGCCCTCGTGGCATCTGGGAGTGGCTGGGAGACTGGGGGGTGCTTGGGAACCCAGGATAATTCTGTCTGGGGGGGTCAAAGAGAGATGGAGATGGAGGTGGGGGTGGAGGGGCTGGACCTGCATCACCCTCAGAGGCTGGGGCAGGACTTTGACCATGGCAGAAACCAGAGTCACTTTGCCATTTTGGTTCTCCTGCGTCCTTTGGCTTCTCTTAGCAAGGCCACCCCTAAAAGTGTCCCAAACCTGGGCAGCAGAGTGATGGAGACCTCACATAGAACCAGAATCATGGAATCCCAGAGGAGTTTGGGTTGGAAGGGACCTCAAAGCCCACCCAGTGCCACCCCTGCCATGGGCAGGGACACCTCCCACCAGCCCAGAGGGCTCCAGCCTGGCCTGGGACACTCCCAGGGCTGGAGCAGCCACAGCTTGTCTGCCCACCCTGTGCCAGTCCCTGCCCACCTTCACAGGGAAGAATTCCATCCCAATATCCCATCCATCCCTGCCCTCTGGCACTGGGAAGCCATTCCCTGTGTCCTGTTCCTCCAGCCCTCGCAAACAGTCCCTCTGCATCCATGGGAGTTGTCTCTGTTAAGTTACTAAATTCAATCCCCTCCAGGAAAGCAAAAGAAATAAATAAACGTCCCATGGAACCACCCTCAGGTCCAGAAAAGGACTCAAAGCATAGAAATGATGGAAAGCAGGTGATAAAATTGATGTAGGTGTTCCTTCAAAGGTTGTTGGGGTCTGTGTGTGGCCTCAGAATTTGTCATTATTTGGCACCTTGGTAGAATTGACTGAGTTTAGAACAAACTGGTGTGGTGGTGTGGTTTGTAAAAGGAGTCAGCACCCACCTCACCTGCAGAAGGAGTGGGGCTCCAAATTAACTGGGAAATCCTATTAAAATCATCTGTCTTTAAATGCTGAAAAATCTTTCTAACCTGTGTCCTTACTAAAACAGATGCTGTGATATTAATGTAATAAAATCTCCTAAATTTCAGCCTGGAGACAAAAATAAGAAAAAAAAAATTAGCTGAAGGGACAGATAATACACTATTCAACATTGATCTTTGTGTTCGAGTATCCCAAGGCTTCCCAGGATATCTGGAGTCTTCAATACTCCCTGAGATTAAGAGGAATTGCCCTCCCAGCAGCTCTGAAAGACTCAGCTGCAGCTCGGGCTGGGCAGGCACACTCCTCACTCCTGCCCACACAAACACCCAGCCTGTGCCCCCAAACCAGCTCAGTTTTGGAGCCTGACCCTGCAACAGGAAAAAAAATTCCTTATTGCCACGTTTGTGTTCCACTCAGCAGAGCCTGGAGCACTCCCAGAGCTCCTGCCCTCCAGGAGCCCTTATTGACAGAGGCCAGATGGCTGCTGTGAACAGCCACTGGTGCCACAGGGCCCCTCCTGGAGGAGAACTGGGAGAACTGGGACGGATTTTGGAGTTCCACCTTGTTAACAAACAGTGTGCAAACAGAGCCAGCTCTGGGTGAGGCTGCAGGGGAGGCTCTCACACGGATTTCTGCTGACGGATGAGGGGCTGAGCTGGGTGTGTTCCTTCAGGTTTTCCTGGTTTTCCCAGGAGGTTTGTCCAGCTGTTTAGAATCTCCCACTAATCCAAACCCTCTGGACACACAGCCCGGGGCTGGAGTCTCTGTGGGACATAGAAATTGTGTTCTGTGTTTGCTCTGCTCTTGACACAACCACTCCGGTGCCGGGACTTGGGCTCAGGGGTTTGGAAGTGCCAAGAAGGGATATCTCCTGGCACAGCCTGTGGCTCTGCAGGTGAAGGTGTGGACACACAGAAAGCCTCAGCTTTACCTTTTGATTTATTTTAGTTTAGGGGCCTACTGAGAAATTTTCATAAGCCAAACCTATAGTAGCTTACACAGTATCAGGAAAATACAATTGCTCTTGCTCAAACTTCAGCACTGAACTCTCTTAGGAATCAAATACCACCTAAAGTCAAGCACTGAGGATTAAAGGAGACTTCCATAATGTTATGCAAAGATCTTCTCTTTATCCTGTGTTGCTTAAGGCTGTGCAGTCTTCCCAAGTCATGCTCAGAAACAGAATCCCCTCCCCTGTGATTTTCCAAAGCTTTCAGTGTTTTCAGGTACCCAGCATGACACATTCCAATTAATCCTGATTTTCAGGGCCCTCTAAGCACCTGCCTCTAGTAATCATTGGTCCCTTTCAGAATGTATCAAACACAAACATAAGGCATCCAAAATTGCTAAATTCTTTAGAAAATCCAGAACCAGGATGAACAGTCCACCTACAAGATACCAGCCAGGTGAAAATTGCACTGATTCAGGCCCCCCCAAAGCAGAAGCAATAGTCAGTCCCTGCTCCCATAGGATGACAATGCACCCAGCCATTAAAGCGGAGTTTCTCTTAAAAAGGAGGAGAAAATTGCACCATTCCCAGCAAGAACAAGTGCAAGTCTTGCCAGTTCAGCTCACAAAATTATTAATGTTGTGGTCTGTAATTCTGGCTCATCAAATACTCTGTTGCTCCGTGTTGCCAGTTGAATGCTCATGGAGAAATCAATGCCATGAAGTGATGGAAAACTTTCCTCAGTTCCTCCCCTCAGACAAGGTGTCCTGGCCTGCAGAAAAGGGCTCAGGGCTCTGCCTGATTTAGCAGGAGCAGTGGGAATTTCTCTGGAGTGAGGAGAGCAAAGGCCAGTTCAGACTGGGAAAGAGCCTCTGAGCCCGGGCTGTTTAATGAGCTCGGGAGCTGCTCGAGGGGCTTGTTCAGATTTGCTCAGAGCTGATCGATAACCTGAGAGCAGAAGGGACAGAGGGGACAGTTCCCCTGTTGCCACAGCTGGTTGCAGGTGCCACCAGGATCAGGGAGCAGAGCTGTGCCCTTGCACTGGATCCTGGGCAATGCCTGGGTGTCCCCAGCTGGGACAGGACATCCCCTGCCCTGGCTCTGGGAAAAGCTTTGGTAGACAAAGGGCAACAGTGTGGATGATTTTGGCAATCCTAAGGCAGGGCCCTGAGATCCCTTGTCTGGAAAGATGGACGTGGTGAGCCCCATTTCCAGGGCAGCAGAAAACCAAATTCAGTGACATTTGTAAAGCTCTGGAGATCTGAGAGCAAATGGAACTAGAGAACTGAAAAAGGTGATTATCCTCGTCAGGTTTGGCCTGGGAGGAAGATTATCCATCCATCTTGCCAGACCTATTTATCATCTTATTTTCTCCCAGCTTAGCTTTTATCACCTTTCTAATCTGCCCCATCTAATTCAGACAACATTTTATTTTAGCACTCCTCACTGCACCCTGATGAAGGTGTGTTTGGAGCTCTGGGCAGGTTTTATGTGACACCACGAGGGGCTGCAAAGGTGGGTGGAACAATAATTGCCTGCTAATGAGTTCACAACTTTGAAAAATAAATTAGCTGAATTTTTTTTTTTTCCTAATCTAGAAGAGAGACATGTTTTTCTGATGGTGTGTCAGTGAGGGAATGGTTTTGGAAGAGTGACAGAATGGAATTGTTCTGTGTAAGACACTGATCTAAATGTGTATATGTGTATATATATATATATATATATGTGTTCTATTCCCTGTGATGTGTGTGTTTGATACATAAAGATGTGTATTTAAGTGGATGTGATGTATGAAATGTGTCTGGGGTGGGAAGTACTGGGGTGCCCCATTTCAATCAAACAGGACTCGGAGATAAATCCAAGGTGGACAATGTTTTTTGAGTATTGCTCATGATTTGACTGACCCAAACAATGAAGTCCCAGGGCTTCCAGTCCCTCCCAGGGTTCACCAACCAAGTCACAGCGTGCTGGAGGTTTCTCTCACCACCACAACCCCCTGCATTTTCCCTTTTCATCCACAATCAAACGACATCTCTCCCCTCCCACCCCCTTGTTGCTGGGGGATAAATTAGGGGCTGAACTTTCTCCTCTCTGGAGCTGATTCCTGGAATAGCTGCAAGCAGAGCACTCGGCTGGGGCCAGCCAGGAGGCTGGGAGAGCTGATTACCTGCAGGAGCCTCCCTGGGAGGGGCAGACTCGCTGCAGGCACAGCCTAATGCAGGATTTAGGATGCTGGACAGATTCCCATTAGGGAGACAGCGCTTTGTTAACATGCACAGGGAGGCTCTTCAGGGGGAAACCATTCCAAGGGAAGCTGTTCCAGGGAGGAAAGAATGGAACTGCTCCTGAGGACTGGGGGTGAGTCACACAGAACCTGGAGGTTTTGCTTGGGATGGCACTGGGAGTTGGCTTAGAGCTGTGGAGGGGTTACCTCGAGGGGAACTGGCAGCTTCTGCCCCAGGGGGACCCCTGCCCACAGGAGGGGCATGTTCAAAACAGCTGTGTGAAGGGGTGAAGGAATGGAGAACCTCTGGGACAGGTTCAGCTCACCTGTGTTGAATGAATGTAGAACCTCTGGGGTATGTTCAACACACCTGTGTGAAGGTGTGAATGAATGCAGAGCCTGTGGGGCATGTTCAACACACCTGTGTTGAATGAATGCAGAGGCTCTGGGCAGGTTCAGCACACCTGTGTGAAGGGGTGAATGAAGGTGGAGCCTGTGGGGCAGGTTCAACACACCTGTGTGAATGAATGTAGAACCTCTGGGGCAGGTTGAGCACACCTGTGTTGAATGGATTTAGAACCTCTGGGGCATGTTCAACACACCTGTGCTGAACGGATGCAGAGCCTGTGGGGCAGGTTCAGCACACCTGTGTGAAGGGGTGAATGGATGCAGATCCTCTGGGGCAGGTTCAGCACACCTGTGCTGAATGGATGCAGAGCCTCTGGGGCAGGTTCAGCACACCTGTGCTGAATGGATGCAGAGCCTCTGGGAAGATCAGCTGAGGTGGGAATTGCTCAGGTTTCTGCCCCAGGCCCCACATGCTGACAAGGGGCTCTGCCCATGACAGCGAGGGCAGAGCAGCTGGGCTGGTTCTGCTCACACTCCTCCCTTGCCCCAGACCTGCAAAGCTTTTGAGACAACGAGGGGCTGCTGTGACAAGATCTGAGTCCACTTCAATCAGCAGGTATTAAAAACCCCAAAGAATTATCATTAATAGATACAAGTGAGTTGCTGCACAGCTCAAGGGTCAACCATCTCTTATTGTTTACCAGGGACTGGAACACACAAGATGTCCAATTAGTAATACACTCAAAAAACCATCTTGTTACCAGGTGTAAGAGAGAAAGGACTAAAAGGCAATGAGGATGAAGCTATCAGTCCTCACAGTTTGATTTCTTGTATGGAGTCCTGGATGAAGTGTTCTGGTAGCTCTCCTCTCCCACATGTGCCACCACTCCTCAGGAATAACTCTGATGCCTGTTCATTCAAAGCTCAGCTCTATTTTAAAAATCTACTCTCTCTGAAAGGGCTGTCTTTACAAAAACCAAAAAATTGTACAGGGAAAGGGACAAAATTGCTCCTCAACAAAGGGGCCTATCAACAGCCTGTCAATAATGTGCCAAAGGCCAGAACCTGCCTTTCAAAGAGGCTCTGAAGCCTCAACGTGTACTTTGAGAGCAATTAAGGGACGTGAGCAACATGATTATTATCTCATGAGTGACATTTTCATTGGCTCTCTGGGAAAAAGGAGAGATGGGCTTGAGATGGCTGTGATCAGTGTTCATCCCAGTCCCAAGAAATGGCAGGAGAACATGTGGTAGATGGGCTGGGAAAGCAAAATGCAGCAGGAAAGGAAGGGGGAGGGAAGAGGTGATGGAGGCAGAAGGATTTCAAATCTTCGGATCTGAAAGAATGAGTTGTCTGAGAATGAGATGGAGAGAACCTGAGGGATGAGAGTGGGGATGTCAGGAGGGCTGGCAGGTCTCCAGAGGCTGGGAAGGAGTGGAGTAGGAGAGGAAGGGACTGTGGGTGATGTGCAGGGAGAAGAGGGGAGTGGATTCCCTGAGTGGGGAGAATTCTCCAAGGAAGAGCTACAGCCACGCTGTGCTCACACGGGGAGATGCCCCCTGAGGCCACAGCACTGTGCTCTGCTTTGCCCACCCCAGTCCCTGTGCCACCCACCTCCTCACTCATCAGGGCACAGCCTCAGCCCAAGCCCAGGGCAGGAGGACAGAGCAGAGACCAAAGGGTGTCTTGGGGCTCATGTGCCATCAGCATCACTGCTCCCTTCCAGCATATTGCACAGAGGCTTTAAGGTTGGATAAGACCTCTAAGCTCCTCGAGTCCAACATCATCCATTCCATCATCATCCATCCATCCATCCACCCATCCATCCATCAGCCATTCCATAAGTGCTGTCCAACCATCCTCCCTGCCTCTCTCTGTGTTACAGGTGCCAACAAAGTCCCAGAGTGTGGGGCTGCAGGGACACAAGTGGGGCAGAGCCAGGTGAGAACCTCAGTGTGGGATCATCCCAAAGGATGAGAGGAGCCTGGACAGCACCCAGGAATTCCAGCTGGGAACTTCAGCATGGGATAATCCCAAGGGATGAGAGGATCCTGAATAGCACTCAGGAATTCCAGCAGGCTCAGAGCATGGGTAGGCACAGGAGTGGAGCACTCCCCTCCAGGGAGGCCAGAGCCCACAGTGTTGCCCTTGGCCACTGGGTCTGCAGCAGCCAAACAAAAATCCAGATGTTGCCCAGGCCCAGCTGTGCTGGAGCTGGGCAAAAAGGAAAACACATCTGCAAAAATGCAGATTTGGCTACAGAGTTTCCCTGATTTGCTGAATTGCTTGTTTGGGGAAACAAACTTAATTTTGGCAGGAGAAAACGTTGCTTAATTTGCTATAAAGCAAACCTCTTCCCTCATTTCATTTTGTGAAAGAATTAGAAATGCTAATGGTGAGCAAAAGAAATGATTTTTTAAATATTTGGAAATTTTCTGAGTCCCAAAAGATCCTGTTACGTTCCCAGCTCCTCTCTGCATGTATCCAAACTGCTATGTACACACTCACAGCCTGGGCAAACAACTCCAACAGACATCAGCTGCTGCACATTCTCCAGGATTAGTCTCTTGAAGAGGTTCTTAATAATAAAAATGACGTTATGTTACTAGTTAAACATTGGGAATCATTCCTTCCCAGGCAAACGGTGCTGAAGCCAGCATGGACTGCCACGTTGCCCCTGAGGAATCCCCAGGGCCCAGCAGGATGCATTAACAGGGTGTCTCTGGTGAGCCGTGATGGGAAGAGCACGGAGCAAAAGAGAAGGTAAAGTGGTTCAAAACAACTCGTATTTTCAGAGCCCAGTCTCCCACAGAAAGCTTGGGAGATGCTGAGCTCTCCACTTCTGATTTGCAAGCAGAAATAATGGCTTGGAAGCCCAGTTGAGACTCCTGGGTTTTAAATTTTCTATAATATTTTCCTCCAGACCCGTTTGCTGCCCTGCTAATTAATCCAGCTAATGGCTGGGATTTTTTGGTTTTTTTTTACTTCAGCAGCAGTTTTTGTTAACACAAGCAGAGAGAACACGAAGAACGGGTCTCTCGAAGGATCCAGGCTGACAGCAACCTTGCCATCCGAGTGAGGAGAACTCAGACACATGTAATCCTCGGGAAAATTCATCTCCACCCTCCCGCAGACCCCGGTGAGAGCCCTTGAAGTGGTAATTAAAGTCTATTGAGTGGCAACTGCACCTGTTTGGAGAGGAGAGCGCGAGGTGTACAAAGGAGAGGAGACAGGAGCTGCTGGAGGTGGGGACGAAGGGAGGTGGAAAGAAGAGGGGGGGGAACAGTGTTTGTTGAAGCCGATCCGATCGGATGTGATTTTCCATTCTGCCCTTTGTTTGCTCCCTGTGGCCCCCCCAGCTGGCACCGGCTCCCTCCCCGCTCTCACACACGCTGATGGAAGCCCCGGCGGTGTTTTCCCCACCAGCCCTGGCCCCGCTGCTGCCCCTGGTGGGAATCGCTGAGTTCCCCTTGAGCTGCCCCGGCTCGTTCACAGCCCCGCCCGGCCCCTCGGGCTGGCACAGGGACGTGCCAGCGCTCCCCTCTGTGCCAGCCCCCCGCTGCAAACCCTCCAGCAGCCAGGGCAGGGCATCAGAGATGAGGGCAGAGCATCAGAGAGGGTGACAGGGCATCAGAGAGGAGGGCAGGGCGTCAGAGAGGAGGGCAGGGCGTCAGAGAGGAGGGCAGGGCATCAGAGAGGAGGGCAGGGCATCAGAGAGGATGGCAGGGTATCAGAGATGAGGGCAGGGCACCAGAGATGGTGGCAGGGCATCAGAGATGAGGGTAGGGCATCAGAGGTGAGCACAGGGCATCAGAGACAAGGGCAGGGTGTCAGAGAGGATGGCAGGGGATCAGAAGTGAGAGCAGGGCATCAGAGACGAGGGCAGGCACAGGGTGAGGGGAAGGGGCTGCAGGGGGGCAGTGCCCCCACGCCCCAGGTGCTCTGTGCCAGCTTCAGCTGGGATGGCCCCATGCAAAGTGGGTTTATTCACACATCTTTATTCATGTGTTTTCACAAGGAGCTGGAGGGACAGGATAAGGGGGAATGGCTTCCCACTACCAGACTGGGTTAGATGGGATATTGGGAAGGGATTCCCCCCTGGGAGGGTGGGCAGGCTCTGGCACGGGGTGGGCAGAGAAGCTGTGGCTGTCCCATCCCTGGGCCAGGCTGGAGCCCCCTGGGCTGGTGGGAGGTGTCCCTGCCCATGGCAGGGGTGGCACTGGATGGGATTTGAGGTCCCTTCCAACCCAGACTATTCTGGGATTCCCTGATAAACAACACTGGCAGCTGTGGGTTTTTCCAGGCCAGTGAACTGAGACTTTGCAGCCAGACTTAATGGCCACGTTCCATGGTGCCATAGGGACAGGGCCCTTCTGCCACCTTCAACACACCTGGGCTGACTGGTGCCACCAGCTCATCACACGTGGGTTTGCTAATGGCACAAAGCAGCAGGTGAAGGGGGAATACAGTGTGGAAAGAAGGACACAGTGGTTGGGGGAAATCCTCCAAAGTTTGAGTAGCAGAGTAAGGAGGAAGGATTCCTGGGTATGGCAATCTGGCCTGCCTTGGAACCAGGGAGCCAGCACTGCACAGCAATCTAGATGCAGTGTCCACGGAGATTGTCATCCTGACACCCATGGATTGGTCACAGAATTCCTGGCTCCTTCTGCCACGATGCCAGTGTGACCTTGGGTGGTAGTAAACAGGGTTCCTTTCTGTTTGTCCTACAGTTGAGGCTACAAATTCTTAATCAAAGACCCCTACACATGGTCTTTTGGTAGAACAATCACCCCTTCCACTGTACATGTGCACTACTGACCCCACTCCCTTAACTCCCTTTCTCCAACCCCAACATCCCTTGTTTTCCGTGGCACTAGAACAGCAACCAGAGCTTTGTCCCTTGTCACTGCAATTCCAAGTGTGCCCCAGCAGCCAGCTGGGCTTAGCCAGGATCCCTGGGGTGAGAGTAGGAGAGGGAGAGGTTCATCCTGAGTGCCCCGAGGCTGAGCCCAGCAAACAAGCCAGGCAGAAGAGCTCCCCCGCCTCGCTGGTGGCAGCAGGTCCCCTGGCAGCCCCTGACCTTCACGCTCCACAGGCTGCCTGGGATGGCTGACAGGAACCACGGGAGCTTTTCTCCTGTTCCTGATTGTCAGAGCACACAACAGTTCAGGTGTAAATGCTGTTGCAGCTGTTTTGGACAGATGGTGTCAGCAGCACCTCTGGAGCGTGTCCTTCCCAGGGCTGTGCCAGGACATGTCTCCCTGGGAATGAGGATGGAGAGGGACATGTACTCATAGAATCACAGAATCCCGGGATGGTTTGACTTGGGAAGAGCCTTAAAGCCCACCTCATTCCACCCCCAGGGACACCTTCCACTAGACCAGGTTGCTATAAGTCCCTTCCAACCCAGCCTTGAAAAAGCCAATTCCTTTGGCTGTTCCACGTGGGATTTATAATTAGCTGAGTGTCTGACCCACCCACGTGGCCACAATTTATGAAGACAGACAAATATCACTGGACAACAGGTCAACCCGCCAGTCCTGTCTTAGGGTGAGAGCAGTATTTGTGCCGACTGCAGGGGGAGCCTGCAGGAGTCATTTAACACTAAAAGCCCAACTGCCATGGAATCATCCCAAAAACACCTTCCTTGCCCCTAAACCCTCGTCTTGTGCATTAACAAGCTCATTGGGTGGATGGGTGCCATGTGATACCTTGCCCCATTTCTACCTTTTTCCTCCTCTCTCATTTTTCCCTCTCGGCTTTCCTGCCCCTCTGCCTTTTTCTCTCCCCTCCCTCCCTCTGATTGCTGAGCAGCTTTTTGACTTTTCCATCAATAATTCTAAAGAGCATTTGAACTGCTCTGGTCCCCCCTTTCCTCCTCCCTCCAGTTCCAAGTCAGGCAAGCTCATCGATCAGAGGAGCTCAGGAAATATCTGGTGTTTTGTTGTCAGGCTGATAATAACATTGCAGTTGTGAATGGGCTGCTGCAGGCCTGATCATGGACACCTGCAGGGTTTGTTTAATTGCATTTAATGACAAATCCTATACAGAGGAGCATTGCCAGAGAGATTTATTATCCGCCAAAGAGGCAAAGCACAACAGCTCAAAATATAATTTGCACTGAGCCTTTTCCCCCTGCCTCTCTTTAAAGCAGTGTAATAAATGGCAAATGGGGTAAAGTGGGCACCACGGGTCTGGGGGGGAGGTGGGGGGCAGGGGACAGCCACTGAAACCAAAGGAAATAACAGCAATAAGGCCACATTGTTCCCTCTGCCATCTCTGTGCTCTGGTGTAGAGGAAATACTGTTTGTTTAATTTGCAGCCTGGAAGTGCAGCTGGGGATCTCTCCATGATGAGCCTGCTCTGACATAGCTGGAGGCCAAGAGTCCCCACTCCTTCCAACCAGGCTTTTTCCCCTGTGTTCTGCAGCTAAGTTTAGCTCCCATCCATACAAACAATTAGCCAGGAACTCCAGCAGTCTCCCAGCTGCCACTAAGATAAGGAGCTGCCACGTCCCTGAAATCTCTGGGACAAACTGGAGGTGGCAGATCCTGTCCTGAGAAATATCACCTTGAGAAATACAGCCCTACAGAGACAGATCCCACGAGCTGCAGTCTAGACTAAAGTCCTGCACGACTCTGAGCCTGGAATTTATGTTTGCCACCAAATGCCTTGCTCTGAAAAGGGAGTATCTGTGTGTAAAACCAGCAGAAGAGATCAGGCCTTGCTTGTACTTCTTTTGTCTTGAGTTCTATGTGATTTTCTAGCAATGATTTGTGGTAAGGCCCCTCCTGGAGCTGGTGTATTGCTGTTCCAGGAGTGTCGTTCCAGAACAAGGACTGAAAAGTGTCCTTGTCACCTGAAATGACAGTCCAGGTTAGCACTGCCCAAACTGTCCTCTCTCTCTCTCTCAAGTCCATCCATGTGTACAATTCATCCTCTCTTCTAATTATCCAGGGCAGAAGAGTGAATTGTCCTGAATTTTTATTTCTAAACTGTCTCACTCCCCAAATGTTTTCATCAGAGACCTCTCTGTGGGAGGGCAGAGAGGAAAATATGTGATGGTTTAGGTGAAATGCTTCAGTTTAGGGAATCCAAGGCCAGGCAAGTGTCTCAGTGAACTTACATTCATGTGAGGCTCACTGCTGTTCCACTTGATATTCACATTGGAACCAAGGAATATCCTGAGTTGGAAGGCACCCACGAGGATCGTCCAAGTCCAGCTCCTGGTTGAATTTTTCCCTTTCAGTGGTGCACCCCGGGAAGTCGGGGTGACAGATCTTGTCCACAAACAGCCTCCTGCACAGGGCAGCTCTGTGGCTCAGGGCAGGCAGCAGTTGGCACTGTCCCTACACAAACACGGGTTGGGTAACACCTGGGCCCGGTTTTATCTGATTTCCTGGACAATGGCAGTATCACTAATGCTCCCTGTTAAATAAGACCACCTGGACACATCCTGGTATCAGCTCCAGCTATCACAAACACTCTTGCTACCTAGGCCAGCACAAAGGACTCTTATCTCCAGTCAGCACAAATCCCCCGACTGAAACAACCCATCTGGAGTTTGATTAAAGTGGCCATAGAAAGCACATATGTCAAAAATAGGGGGGAGGGATGGGGTTGCTCCCTGTGAGCTTACACAGGGCACAACCCCTGTCAGCAGCAGCAAACCCTCTCCTGTTGCTCCACACTCTTTCTCCTCCCATGAATGGAGCAGCAGCTCCTGAGGGATAGTGTTGTTTCTTTCCCCTTTTTCTTTGCCAGCTGGTTACAAAAAGTACATCTGACAGCCTTGGTGGAGATGGGAAGGATGCTGTTCCCTGCCTGATTTCAGTGGCTGAGGTAAGTAAGCCTCACTCAGACGAGGAATAAAGTCAGATCTCTCCATGGCTGTGGGCCAGCATTGTCCTTTCACACCTTCCCCGTGCCCATATGTGAGGTATTAACAGAGAAAAGCTGGGGAGTGAAAGCAAAGCTGGACCTGGGGCGAACTGAGGATTGCTCATCAACAAATCCAAAGAAAGGAAACAGCAAAAGGGGTTTGTTTTTCTTGCTTAAATCAGTCTCTCAGTGGGGTTCCAGGAAACTCGGCACTGTCATTATCCTTTTCTTTGCTGAGTCCTTTTCTCCAGCATTCCCTAGTATATACTGCATTTGCTTATTTTAGTCAGACTGAAATATAAGTGGGAGACAGACAGGTTGACAGAACACTCCTGGAGAAGTTTATCACAGGGTAAGGAAGAGGAGCTCCTGCTGAGCCCTGACGTCCCTGTAGAGTCCTCCAGAGTGAGAAAATGGAGCAGAAACTCGTGGGAACAACCACAAATTGGAGAGCTGATTACAAGGAGATTTGCTGTGGTCTCACGAGGAACTCTGCAAAGAGCAGCATCCACCCCTGAACAGAGAGACAAGAACAAGAGTGACAGGATGAGAAAACTGAGGAAGGACAAGAGGAGAAGACGTGGGGGAGGACGTCCCTGAGAAGGAAGCGCTGCTCCGCTGGTCTGGCTCTGTGTGGAAGACTAGTGATTTTGTTGTTCTGTTTATAAAGGTGACAACAAATCATAGCCTGCCATACAGCCCAGGCTGCCACAGCCCAGAGACCCCTGGACCTGAGAGCTGAGGATGTCTGGAAGTGCTTTGAAGCTCCTGTCGTGAGTTGTCCCACTCCTCAAAGTCAACGAAATCTGGGCCCTGAGAGATGCAAAGGGAGATGTGTCCAAGAAGAATTGAGCTCATCCTGGGGCTCATCCTGCAGCCACCTGAGCCTGCCTCACTTCAACAGAGCTGCACATGGAAATCAGCTGGCAGGAAGGGAAGTGTCACCCTCGAAGCCCCCCCAACACACCAGTGCAGGGTCAGGGCTCTGGCAGGGGCTGTTTGGAGAGCTGAGCCCTCTGCTTCCAACAGGGCTTTAAAATACAGAAAGAACAAATTTTCAACACTACTCAGAGCCTCTATTCTCAAAGGTATTTAGGTGTGAAAATGAAACTCCTGAATCCTGCTGAGGCCTGTAGTAAAAGTACTGAAATGTCTTCACTGGTTTGGGTTGTTGGTGCTGTTGAGCACATCCCTTGTCTCTCTTTTTCACCCTACCCAGGATATGCTCAGCATTTCCCATGTCATTGGCACTGTGGAACTAGTGATTTAGGAATCACAGAATCCCAGAATGGGTTGGGTTGGGAGGGACCTTAAAGCCCATCCAGTGCCACCCCCTACCATGGGCAGGAACCCCTTCCACTAGCCCAGGTTGCTCCAAGCCCCATCCAGCCTGGCCTTGGACACTTCCATGGATGGGGCAGCCACAAGTCTATTGCCAAAACAGTTGTAGACCAGTACAAATTGCTGTCCTTTGATGGTGCCTGAAAGAAAAGATCCACATTTCATAAGCCAAAACGACTCGCTCTCCCCGTCTTTTACTCCTCCACTGAGAGATTAAATCCACATAAAACTCCAAGGGCAGCAGTGCAGCCATTAATGCTGGGCTGGCTGGGCTGGTGTCTGATGTAAATGAAACTCCACTGATTTAGTGTTCCCCAATAAGCCTCTCTGGTGTGTTCATCCTCTGCAGTCTGATCAAAATGCTCCCTTCCAGGTACCCGTGGCCTCGTGCCCCACATAACCACAGCCAATAATGTCATCACAGCCCTAATGGGGAAGGCAGTTATAGGACAGAAGCCCCTGCAGCAAGCTGGGGATTGGGTCATCCTTCCTCTTAATGTCATGCTGCCATTTCTCCCTATTTTTAGAATTGTTCCCTTTGTACAGCAAATTGCTCAACTAGAGAGAAAATCTCATCTTCATTGGCTCTCATAGCCAGGAACCATCTTACTCTGGCTTCTGGAAATCACACAACCCCCTAAAAGCTGGAGAGATGGATCAAACCTGAGTACACAGCTGCCTGCAAACCTCAATTTAAGCTGAAAAAACCCAAGAAACTGCTGTAGCCACAGACTGAGCACAAAGCCCTCGCAGGAAATTCTGCAGGTGTCTCAATTACCCACTCACCCTTTCAGAAGTAACTCAGGGATTCAATAAATCAACCTGGCCTCTGTTCCTAAATTATTTTGATGCTTTTGGAACTCTTAGCACAGCTCGAAACTTCTCCCCATTTTGAGGGAAGAGATGTGGAACAATGGGTTAGGAATTCTTGTGCCTTTCATGCTAAGACTGTTCCCAGCCATATATGCCAGCCCTTTATTATTATCCATGTTGTACTTTATGGTGTCCCAGAGACCTCAGCACGGATTGAAGCTCTGGCTTTGGCTGCCCTCAAAGAAGAGAAAACACGAGCTGTAAATTCTGAGTTTGCAGCCCAAATAAGCCAGACAAAGAAAGAACAGTTATTGTTCCCTTGGTTATTGGCGGGGAATTGAGACACAGGAAGATTAAGTGACTGGCCCAAGGTCACCAAAGGAGCCTTCAGCCAAGGTGAGGGCTCAGCCTGGACTTCTGAAGTCTCTGCCCAGCACTTCAGCCATCCATTCACTTGCTGTTTAAGTACCCTGTCATTATTTCTGTGAGGAAAATTATGCTGCTCCTGCAGCAGCCAGCACGGTGCAATTCAGCCTGTCTGCAAGGCAATATGAAATGGCAGTCTCCAAAAGAACTACCTCTCCTGCCACACACTCCAGCAGCTCCTTCCCCACCTCCTCTTCCTTCCATGGGTATTGAACTCCCCTCTCTGGTCCCAGAACTCTGACTGGGGCTCTCTCTCTGTTACCCCCAAGCCCTGGGGGTCCCCAGGCTGTGCTCTGTGCAGGAGGGACATCGGGTTTGAGACACTCCCACATGGGTGTCACAGATCCTTTATTCCCAATTGTTGTATCAGAGGAAGTGGGAGCTGCACCACTGATGCTGATCTGGCTCAGGAGACACCCTCCACCTTTGGGGGCCGGGCTGGGAGAGCTGGGGGTGTTCACCTGGAGAAGAGAAGGCTCCAGGGAGACCTGAGAGCCCCTTCCAGTGGCTAAAGGGGCTCCAGGAGAGCTGGAGAGGGACTTGGGATGAGAGATGGAGGGACAGGCCAATGGGAAATGGCTTCCCAGCACCAGAGGGCAGGGATAGATGGGATACTGGGATGGAATTCTTCCCTGTGAAGGTGGGCAGGGACTGGCACAGGGTGGGCAGAGAAGCTGTGGCTGCTCCAGCCCTGGGAGTGTCCCAGGCCAGGCTGGAGCCCTCTGGGCTGGTGGCAGGTGGCCCTGCCCATGGCAGGGGTGGCACTGGATGGGCTTTGAGGTCCCTTCCAACCCAAACTCCTCTGGGATTCCATGATTCTGGTTCTATGTGAGGTCTCCATCACTCTGCTGCCCAGGTTTGGGACACTTTTAGGGGTGGCCTTGCTAAGAGAAGCCAAAGGACGCAGGAGAACCAAAGTGGCAAAGTGACTCT
The DNA here is from genome assembly GCA_013399695.1 of Formicarius rufipectus. Lineage (NCBI taxonomy): Eukaryota > Metazoa > Chordata > Aves > Passeriformes > Formicariidae > Formicarius > Formicarius rufipectus. Next base: position 49,680 of record VXAU01003169.1, on the reverse strand, counting down.
GGTTTCTGCCATGGTCAAAGTCCTGCCCCAGCCTCTGAGGGTGATGCAGGTCCAGCCCATCCATCCCCACCTCCATCTCTCTTTAATCCCCCAGACAGAATTATCCTGGGTTGGGAGCAAAGTCCTGAGGCTCAAGTACATTCCATATTCACAGATCCACAGGGAGAGACTGTTGTGACCCTTCTCCTCATGCTCTTTATTCCCTCATTGCTAAGCAATTTATTGATGTAAAAAACCATTTCCATCAGCTGCACTTGAACCCTCAATGTCTCTGAGCCCACCCTGGAATGAGGGGCAGGTTCTGAGGTAAATTTGGGACCTAAAAAGCCTTTGTGGTGTTCCGGTGAATCCCTAATGGATTCCAGGGAGGGGAAATTAATAGGAAGCTTTGGTTAATAGATACTTCAGATAAAAGAGCGAGTGCATCTGGTCCCCATGGCAACACCAAGAGCCAGCAGGGAGAGGAAATGTCACCGTGCCTGTGCCTTGACCTGCAGCACAAACAGCCTCAGAGCTGGGGGCTTTGCACGTGGGTATTCCCAGTGGGGCCACAGGGACACCCCAGGGGTCCCATGCCAGCCTTCAAACAAACCCAGTGTGCCCAAAGCAGCTGCTGGCAGCTGTTTCCGTGTGGAAACACAATGTATTTGTGCTCAGAGCTGTGTATTGGCACAGCTGGGGGACAGGGAACACGCTGGGGTATTCCAGCACACACAGAGGAGCAGCTGAGGGAGCTGGGAGGGCTCAGCCTGGAGAAGAGGAGGCTCAGGGGGGACCTTCTGGCTCTGGAATTCCCTGCCAGGAGAGGGGAGCCAGGTGGGGTCAGGCTCTGCTCCCAGCGAACACCTCAGGCTGTGCCAGGGGAGGGGTGGGTTGGATATTTGGAAGATTTCTTCACTGAAAGGGTTGTTAAACATTGAAAGAGGCTGCTCAGGGCAGTGGTGGAGTCTCCACCCCTGGAGGGATTTAAAAGCTGTGTGGATGTGGCACTTGGGGACACGGGTCAGTGACGTCCTGGGCAGTGCTGGGGATCCTGGAAGGCTTTTCCAAACTCAACAATTCCATGATCCCTCCTGTCCTGACCTGCACGACGCTGCCCTTGCACAGCAGGGACACACTGGGGGTGCTCAAGAGACCTCTGCTCCTTTTGTTCTCCAACACAAACTCACTGTATCACAGAATGAGGGAACGGTTTGGACTGGAAGGACCTTAAAACCCATCCAGTGCCATGGGCAGGGACACTTCCACCATCCCAGGGTGCTCCAACCTGGCCTTGGACACTTCCAGGGATGGAGCAGCCACATCTGCTCTGGGAATTCCACCCCAGCCCCTCCTCTTGAGCAGCTGCTGAGGTGCAAACTGGATGCCTGTTACGCCAAAGCAGTTTCTTAGCAACAAAAGTGATATTCTGTGTGAAGGCAACAGGCATTAGTGGGATAATCCACTGTAATTCCAGACACGACCTGAGACGAGTGGATGGACTGAATAATAATCACAGCAGACAGACTAATAATAATGGAAATAATGAGAGTAATCTTTTTTCCCTGAAATGGAGAAAAACAGCTATAAATAAAACACGGCGGGAGCAATCCAGTGCCACCTCCCTGTAGAGCGAGACACCTCAGCTCAATTTATGCCCCCAAAATAGGCTCTGGTGAGTAAAGCTTCGCTCACCTAAGCCAGGCTATTTATCGCTCCAGTGTTTTCCCTCACTCGGGACAGGCATCGTCACTCAAGGGTTGAGGGAGCTGGGAATAACCTCCTGTGGAGGCGATCCGAGGGAGTAAATCCGTGTCTGCTGCCGAAGCAAAGCAGCAAAACCTGCATTTCAGAGCTTTCCACCGGCTCTGGCGCCGGGCCGGGCTGAGCGATCCCCGCGGGGGGCCGTGCCAGCTCAGGACAGGCACGGGACACAAACGATTCTCTGCAATTAAACCACAACACCACATTAACACCGTTCAACCGCTGCGTTTTAAAGTTCAACAATCGAGCAACGTAACAGAAATAAACGCCCTCCCCGCCCCGAACTGGAACCGCACCTGATCGGCGCCGCTCCCTCACGAAGAGGCCCACGCGGGGCGCGCAGGGAATTGTAGTCCCGTCCCCAACGCGGCCCCGCCGGCGGCGCGGCGGCGGGACTACAACCCCCATCACACCCCGCGCGCGTCCGCCCCGCCGCCCGCCCTCCCTCCTGCGCTGCCTGCCGGGAAATCGAGTGCGGGCGGCGCGCGGCGGCCCCCGAACCCCACGGAGCGCTCCCCCTCGCGGGACTACACTCCCCATTGCGCCCCGCGGCTCCGCCCCGCGCGGCGCCATTTTGTTGGGTGGCGCAGCCTTGAGATGGCGGCCGGGCCCGGGCGCTGAAGGTCCCGTCGCGCTGAGGGCAGAGCGGCCCCGCTGCCCCCCGCCCATGGCCTGGACGCGGCCACCGCCGCCGTCATGGACCTCCGCACCGCCGTGTATAACGCGGCCCGCGACGGGAAGCTCAAACTGCTGCAGAAGCTGCTGGGCAGCCGCAGCCGCGAGGAGCTGGAGGCGCTGACGGCAGGGCCCGGCGGCGGCGGCGGGCCCGGCGCGGGGAGCACTCCGCTGCTGATCGCGGCCCGCCACGGGCACCTGGAGGTGGTGGAGTACCTGCTGGATCACTGCGGGGCCCGGGTGGAGGAGGGCGGCTCGGTGAACTTCGACGGTGAGACCATCGAGGGCGCGCCGCCGCTGTGGGCCGCGTCGGCCGCCGGGCACCTGCCCGTGGTGCGGAGTCTGCTGGAGCGCGGCGCTTCGGTGAACCAGACCACGCTGACCAACTCCACCCCGCTGCGGGCCGCCTGCTTCGACGGCCACCTGGACATCGTGAGGTACCTGGTGGGTGAGCGCGGCGCCGACCTGGAGGTGGCCAACAGGCACGGGCACACGTGCCTGATGATTTCGTGCTACAAAGGGCACCGGGAGATCGCCCGCTACTTGCTGGAGAAAGGGGCCGACGTGAACCGGCGCAGCGTGAAGGGGAACACGGCCCTGCACGACTGCGCCGAGTCCGGCAGCTTGGAGATCCTGCAGCTCCTGCTCCGCTCCAAGGCGCGCATGGAGAAGGATGGCTACGGAATGACCCCCCTGCTCGCCGCCAGCGTCACCGGCCACACCAACATCGTGGAGTTCCTCATCCAGGGCGGGCTGCAGCCGCAGGAAGCGCCGGGGAGCCCGGGCGGGGCCGCCAAGGAAAGTCGGGGCTGCCGGGGAGAGGGGGGAGAGGGATGCGGTGCCTCGGCGTCCAGCCAGGACGAGGTGCCGAGCGTGTTGTGCAGTCGGGAGGCCGCCGTGGAGGCGCTGGAGCTGTTGGGCGCCACGTTCGTGGACAAGAAGCGCGACCTTCTGGGAGCCCACCGGTACTGGCGGCGGGCGATGGAGCTGCGCTGCCAGGGCGGGCAGTACCTGCCCAAGCCTGAGCCGCGGCAGCTGGTGCTGGCCTATGACTATTCCCGGGAGGTGAGCTCTCTGGAGGAGCTGGAGGCGCTGATCACCGATCCCGACGAGATGCGCATGCAGGCGCTGCTGATCCGGGAGCGCATCCTGGGCCCGTCCCACCCGGACACTTCCTACTACATCCGCTACCGCGGCGCCGTCTACGCCGACTCCGGCAACTTCGAGCGCTGCATTAACCTGTGGAAGTACGCGCTGGACATGCAGCAAGGCAACCTGGAACCCCTGAGCCCCATGACTGCCAGCAGCTTCCTTTCCTTCGCCGAGCTTTACTCCTACGTGCTCCAGGACCGCTCCAAAGGCACTTTAGCCACCCAGCTGGGCTTCCCCGACCTCATCGGGGTGCTGAGCAAAGGCGTGCGCGAGGTGGAGAGGGCGCTGGTGCACGGCAAGGACCCCGTGGCCGACTCGGCGCAGTTCACCAAGACGCTGGCCATCATCCTGCACCTGGTTTTCCTGCTGGAGAAGGTGGAATGCAGCCCGGAGCAGGAGCACCAGAAGCGTCAGACCATCTACCGCCTGCTCAAGTGCAGCCCCCGGGCCAAGAATGGCTTCACCCTCCTGCACATGGCCGTGGACAAGGACACCACGACGGTGGGGCGTTACCCCGTGGGCAAATTCCCCTCGCTACACGTGGTGAACTTGCTGCTGGAGTGCGGCGCCGACCCGGACAGCCGCGACTACGATAACAACACGCCCCTGCACGTCGCCGCCCGCAACAACTGCCCGCCCATCATGAGGGCCCTCATGGAGGCCGGGGCGCACATGGATGCCACCAACGCCTTCAAGCAGACGGCCTACGAGCTGCTGGACGAGAAGCTGCTCACCAAGAGCACCATGCAGCCCTTCAACTACATCACCCTCCAGTGCCTTGCTGCTCGCGCCCTGGACAAGCACAAGATCCCCTACAAGGGCTTCATCCCCGAGGAGCTGGAAGCTTTCATTGAGCTGCACTAAGGGCACGAGAGCCGATGTTCCCCAGCCTTTCCCTCGCCTGTTGCCACCCCCGTTGTGCAGCTGGAGGTGTGGGGCTGTCCTTGGTGAGGTGCTGAGGGGCCGTGGCCATGCTGAGCTTTGTCCCCATCTGGCGAGGCAGGGAAGGGAGGAGGAGGAGGAGGCTGTTGTCACCTCCAGGGACCAGCTCTCTCCAGTGCCTTGTGTCCCCTGAAGGCCACAGCCCCTGCCCTTTCCTGTCTTGTCCTGAGGAGGAAGGAAAACGGCGATTCCCCGGGACCTGCTGCCTCCCTCGTTAGTGCTGGATTAACTCCGTGCTCAGCTTTGGAGCAGCTCCACATCCCCCACATGCTCTGGCCCTCCCTTCCCAGCCCACACATCCATCACATAGAGAGTGAGGAATAAAACACCTTCCAACTAATTCCTTCCCCTCCCTTTTGTCAGATTTGGGAGAGCACAAGTCCAGCAGCTGAGGGGCTCGTGCTCTGCCGAGGGAGTTCCTTGCATGTCACAGGGCTGGGGGTGCTGAGGTTGGGGTTTTTCTCCCTCTTAGTTGGCCAAATGATGTTTAAGGCCTGAGATTTCCATGGCTGTGCATAAAGCTGGGATGTTCTTTCTCTCCTAGAGCCAGGCCCTGTCTATGCTGTGAGACTTCTCCAGTCCTGTCAGATAGAGGAAGGTCAGTTCTGCTTACACAGTTTCATCCATAGATGTTGGGGATTATGAATGGGGAGGAGAAAATTACTTGCAAAACAAAATACTAACGTGATGTTCAGGCCCTTGGCTTGCCCATTCCACACCTGTTTGCTCCATTCCCAGTGGAAGTGCTTTAGCTCCAGAGGTCAGCAGGGGATGAGCTTCAGGGGTGGATGTGGCCAGGGTTTGGAGCCCAGACAGCACAGACTGAGCCATTTCTGAGGCTGAGCTTTTGCAAGCCCTGTAGGACAGGAGGTACCTGTAGTGTGGGGGTGCTTGGGGGGTTATTAAGCAAGTGAGTGTTTGTGCCATGTTTGCACCAGGGTGGGCTGAAGGAAGAAGCAAGAGAGTTTAAGGTACCTCCTTGTCCTTCTGAGGTTTTGGTATCAGCTCCTTGGGCTCTGTTCATTATCCCATATAAACCTCTGTGCAGTGGTTCTTAGCAGCTGGTTTGGGCTTTTGATTAATTTTAACTTCTCTGAGGATGGTGCTACTTCAAAGGTGGAATTTGAAATCTCACCTGGCTGCTGTTGGGACAGGCTCCTTCCTTTCACTGGGATCTGCACACACCTTGGTTTTAAGGCTTAGGGCAGGTTTTTTCCTCCAAGAGCAGAACCCTCCATGGTGGGAAAGAAGCAGCTCCCGGGAGTTTGTCCTTGTGCAGGGAGTGACTGGGCTTGGGCAACCTGGAGCTCCTTCCTTGGCCCTGAGCAGGGTGGGGAGCAGCTGCCTGGGAGCTTTGGGAAGGGTCCCACTTTTGGGAGAGCAGCCCCCTGGCACCACCCATGCTCTGTGTGCTACTGAAGCTTCTCAACTTGTATTTATCAGCCTCAATAACCAACGCTCTGTGCCCCTTAAAAATACTGTAGATCTGCCACGACGTTTTTGCAGTGTTAACTATAACATTTATTTATAAAGCAAGGAGGTTTAACTTGAATTGAGCTGTAAAGTGCAGAGTTAGTTTAGCTGCCTTCTATATTTTTTTTGTTGTTTTTTTTTTCCTTTTGGCTGAAACCTGACTAAACTGCAGGAATGGGGTTTGTTCCTTTGTGAGCTGATGAGCGCTCTAAACTTTCAATAATAAAACAAAAAATGGCTGCTAGAATGCAAGTGCCTTGGACTTCTTCCTGCTAAGCCTCTCTTTCCACCTTGTTTTCCAGGGATGGGATGCTGTGGGTATGGAAATCTGGGGTGTTTGCAATCAGCAGGTGTGATGGGTTCATTGTCACTCCTGGGAAGAACTAATGTGTGCTGCAGTGGGAAACATTTCCCCTGAAAAGGGTAATACTGAGACTGAAATGACATCTCTCCTTATATTTTGGTGTAAGTGAAACAGTGTGAAAGGATCTGTGGTGACTCAGGTTTTACCTGCCTTACACACCAGGGACAAGGGGGCACAGCAAGCAGAAAGAGGGATGCAGTGTGGTTATCAATTTGTGTTTTTCAACCCCAAATCTGTTGGTGGGAGGGCAAAACCAGAGGAATTAAATGTACTGGAGTTGGTTCCACACAAGGATCTGGATTTCCAAAAATGCTTAGCCTTCCCTAGGGAGTTTGGGAGCAGATGGATAAAACACTGGAATGTTTGTCCAGTCTTAGACTGCTCCATCCTTCAAATGATTCCTGATGTTTTGGTGGTTGTTGCTGCCTTCGTGTCAGGCACGACATTTAAGCAGTGTCTGTAAATCTTTGGGAAGTGCTTCTCCCATCCAAATATTCCTCCTGTGAGGTGGAATCTCCAGGTGAACCTCAGTGTAGGGGAGCAGGAGCCAGGTGGCCTCAGAACAGAGGCAGTGGCTGAGAGCAGTGCAATTCATCTGTTCACATGGCTGAGAGCAGAGAGATGGGAAAGGGATTATTATTCCATGCAGGACCTACCCTGGAACTGGGATGTTGTGATCAGATTGCTGGGGAATGCAGTCATGTGCACCAGCCCCAAGGAGGAGAATGTTCTGTGGGATAGAGAAGGCTTTATAATTTTTTTTAAAATTTTTAATACATAAATAATGTGTAATTACACAGAGGGCCCAGCACTTAAATGGTGATGGTAATTACATGGTGGGAGAAATCACTGGGTGATTATGGGGTAATTACACTGAACAGGCCTCATTTATTGTAGGTGTTGTCTGGGCCAGCTCCATGTGGGGCAAAACACGGAGTTGTGGAGAGCAGGGCAGTGTCTCAGTGGTGATTTTGTTCTTTATATGGGACACAGAAGAGGTTTTTTTCCACTGTGGTGGCTGGAGACCCTCCTGTACCCCACACATACTTCCCTCTCTGTGATCCAGGCACACTGGAGGTGGCAGTGCTGAGGTTGTTTACAAGCTGAAGCAGCTTCCAATTGACTCATTTTGTGTGATGTTTATTTATAGCAGGAGAGGAGCTGGGGAAGGAGGGGTGGGATGTGTGTGTGCTCTCAAGGGGAGGAACTACCCTCCACCAACTGCAGAGAGCTGGGAATTGCAGTAACACCACACCTGCTTAACAGAAAGAAGAAAAAAAAGAGGGAAATAAAAGGAATTTGAGCACTTGGAGGATTCCAGCAGGCTCTGGAAAAGAATCACTGAGTTAATCCATTGTCATTGGATCCTACAGAGTTGAAATCCTGGCTGTTTCAAGCTGGGAGCCAACCACTGGTGGCACCTTCTAAACAGCAGTGCTGGTCTGTGGTTCACTTGCTGCACAGGAGGGCTTGCTTTGGCCAGGCCTGGTGGCTTGGGCTGGAACTAAGAAGGTCCAGGAGGAGCTGAACCTCCCTTGAGGAGGGAAGGAAGAAGGGAAACCTGTGGACAGATCCATGAGAAAGGACATGTGGCCTCCGAGGAGGAAATTCAGTGGGATGTAAATCCAGACTGGTGACAACCACCCCTGGGCTGCAGGTTAAGAGCAGGAACTCATCAGCTCTGGGTTCCCAACTCAGGTCCCACCCTGGAGCTCCAGAGCTGGCGCTGGAGCAGAGTCAGTGCCCATGTTCCCCAGCATCATCCTCAGACATCCCAAGGGAACACGGGCTGATGGAAAATGGAAAGGCAGCAGTTGCAGCTCTCCACATGGGACATGTGCAGGGGACTGTCCTCCTTCATGCTGTTCCTGGGTGTCCTCAGAGGAGCTAGGGCTTAGAAGAGGTTGCTGTTCTTCCTGCTGGGTGTTCCTGTCTCTGTGTCAGCTCTGTCTCTAGGCTGGTCCTTGGCTGGGAGAAGATGCTGGTGTAGAATGAGCCCGAGGCAGAGCCAGGAACTTGGACACTGCTCAGCCCAGTGACCCCAGTGCTCCCTGAGCAGGGATGGGTGTCAGTCAGAGCCCTCTCCAAGGCTTACAGGGCTTCCTTGTGAGGCTTGGATGGTTCTTGGGCAAAGAGGACGGTCTGGAATTAGGCCCTGTGAGGGCCCAGATTGGGCAGTCACAAGTCCAGGGGTGGTTTGTTGGAGCCTTGAGCTTCAGCTGCCAGGCCGTGCTGGCTGCTCTGGGCTGGGAACCTGCTGGGACAGAGGTGGAGTGAGATGAGCACACAAACCCCTGCAGAAACAGCTGGGTCACCTCCCTCTCCTCATCTGGGAACCTGCTGGGACAGATGTGGAGTAACACACCTCCCTGCAGAAACAGCTGGGTCACCTCCCTCTCCTCATCTGGGAACCTGCTGGGACAGATGTGGAGTGACACAAGCACACACACCCCTGCAGAAACAGCTGGACTGCGTAACCTCCACTGATCTTGGGTCCCTTGGGATCCATTCCCAGGGCTGTGGCTCCTCAGCTCCTCGGAGGAGTCTGTGGGCACTGCCCTGCTCCACAGAGGGAACAGCCCCGTTTGCAGGCACTTGGTGGCTTTGGGGTGACCTCTGCTGACGATGAGGAAAACGGCTGTGCCTGGAACGTGGGAGGAAGAGGGAGGGATCTGGGGCTTTGCTCCAGGTGTACTCCTGGTGTTAAAGCTCAGTAGGTACCTGCCTGGTACGTGCCTCACCCAGGGCCTGCAGAATACCCTCCCACCCCCTCATGCCTGCACTGCCCTGCTCAGTGCCTTTGGTTTTCCATCCCACTTTTCCCTCAAAGGCAGCAACAGGAATAGCTGGAATAATCTCAGCAGGGAACATGGTGCCAGTCTGACAGGGCCTGGTTCCCTCTGCAGCGTTTTCCAAGAGTTAAGGATGGAGGAGTGGACAATTTGGCTTCTGCCTCCTCAGATTTTGTGCTTCCCTCTCCTTCCACCTTCATTATTCTCCCCATTGACACCTTTTCTGTAAAGATTCTTAACACCTGGTGTGTGATCTCATCTCTGTAAGTTTTCTTAAATACAAAACCACTCCCAGCCATGCCTCGAGGGCACAGGGGAGTTTTGTTTTTCACAACCCAAAACCTTCTCTCTGCGGTCAGAGGGGAACTGGGGACAGGGATCTCTGGTCCCTCAGCCCAGAGTCCTGCCGCCTCTCGGGGTTGCTGAAGCTGCTTTCCAAATTTTCCTGGGGCTGCTGGAACAAAATAGTGGGACCTTGTGGTTCTCAGCACCTTGACAGGAGGGCAGTGTCCCCCCCAGAGGCCCCCCTGAAGACTGTCCCTCCCAGGATTTGCTCAGTGCCATCTCCCAACCCTCTCCACCCAACATGCAGAACAGGTTTTCATATATCCCTGACTGCCCCTTCTCTAATTCTGCAGGAGAGAAACGGAGAAACACAAATTAATAAAAATTTATTTATAAAATCTTCAAGTAGCCCCAGAAAATCAGGAAAATAATCTTCTCAGTCCCTTGAAAATAATCACAAGGCAAACAGCCCCAGGAGATTGCAACCCCTTTTGTCCAACAGGAAAACAGGAGTTTCCTTGTGTGCTTCTGGAAAGTGGCACCCTCAACCCACAGAGAAATAAGATTAGTCCCAGTCCCAGCAGAATCACTGCAATGTAGGATTTGAAATTCATTTTCCTCCTGGCCTTGGTCAGACCCTCTGCCTGGCTTGCCCCTCGCTGTCCTGGGGCTCAGGTGTGACAGTTTCCACCTGCATCGTGTTGTGGTTCCCGATCTGCACCATCCGCGCGTTCTGGATCACCAGGGGTGGGATCGCCCCAGGGCCTGGGCTCACGTTGTAGTGGCCTGGTGGGAGCAGTAGCTGGGAGCTGGGGGGGCCCATCTGAGCAGTGGTGGGGTGGGGACACCACTGGTGGGATAGCTCTGGTGGCCGTGTCGCTGCTGGAGGCTCCTGGTGAGGGAAGCCAAGACTCAGGGCAGCCAAGTTCTGCTGGGCTTGCTGCCGTTCCCAGCACAGCTGCAGTTTCCTCCTCTGCATCTGCTCCCACGTGGCTTTCTTCTGGCTGATCCTCCTGGGGTTAAAAGTGTTGTGCACAACCTTGGAGAACCCAGGAGAGCTCTCGTTCAGGGTCACCAGCCCACTGAGTATCTTGGGGATCTGACTGCGCTCCAGGGCATTCACCTTGGGTAAAAACGGGATGACTGAGTAGAGCTTGGAGGGGTCCAGGATGGACTGCATCAGAGCAGTGTCTGTCTGGAACAGGCACAGGTTGCACGGGAAGTTCTTGGTGAGCAGGAGGATCATGAAGGCAGAGTTTTCCATTGCCTCCTGAAAGCAGGTCATGTGGCTGCGTCCGGCAATGAAGAAGTCCTCGCAGAGCGTGGCGCCGTTGGACACCCCCATGCTCTCCAGCAGGGTCTTGACCCCATGGGCAACAATCTCATCTTCACTGGCATGCAGGATGACAAACGTGAAGAACTTGCCACCATCTGGCTCTGACAGGGACACTGGATCCACAGCAGGGAGAGGAGGAGGAGGCCAGGCCAGGGAGGGCGATGAGCTGGAAGGAGGTCTCTGAAGAAGAGGAGGAAGGGTTGAGGAGAAGGAATAGGTAGGAGGAGGAGGAAGGGAACTGGTAGAAATGGAAGCAGATGTAGAGTTAAAAGGAATGCCTGCTGGAACATAAGAGTCCTCTATGGGTACGTGGGTAGGATCAGTACCCACTGCTGCTCTTGGGTCAGGAAGACCAGTAGACAATTGCTTTTCATCCTGCTTTTCATCCGTGTTTTCTCTTGGAGCAAGAGGTTCTGTCGCTGTGCTGGGAACATCACTGCTTTGGGCAGGCTGGATCACAGTCCCCTGTGAGGGCACGGGGAGGGCTGGGTGGCAGGAGCTGCCCTGCACGGCCTCCTCTGGCCGGGGTACTTGGGCACCCGTGTGCTGCCCAGGTGGGCAGCTGGGGCTGCTGGCCCAGCTCGACTCCTGGGGGCTGTGACTCTGTGTGCCCCCATCGGGGTGTCCAGCACTGCTGGGCTGGGGGACACACTCAGGAGGAGAGGGCTGGCTCTGGAACACAGCTGTAGGTGAGGCACTGATCTCCAAACAGCTGGTGAGAGAGGAGCTCCCCACGGAGCACAAGGTCCGTGGGGCGGAAAGGTCTGAGGTGCCTCCCATCTGCACTGGAGAACTTCCCACCACGCAGTTGGAGCTTCCCACCTCGAGGAATCCTGCCCCGTCATCAGATCTCAGCGTCCTAAATCGGTCACTGGAGCCCATTCTGGGGGCAAAGCCACCTTTGTGCTGGTCCTCAGGTGGGGTGTCGTTGAGTTTGCCCCTCTGAGTGTCCTGGCAGGCTTTGGTGGCAGCCTGGCAGGCTTTGTCCCAGGCCTCAGGACTGCACAGCTTTTCCTGTGCCAACACTTCGTACACCTGGGCCAGAAATCCCATGGCACCTGCACCCAGCTGGGGAGGCTGCACATCCTCCCCATCCTGCCACGCTCCTGCAGCACCCAGTTTGCTCTGCTGGATATACTGGGCTGCTGGGTTATCCCTCAAGGCATCCAAACAAATTCTTGCATCTGTTTCTTGCCCCAAAGTAAGGAGGACCATGGCTTGCAGTAACCTGCTGCTGGGCCCACGTGTCAGGTGCTTCAGTTTATGTTTGAGGCTCAGGAGTTTATCTTGTGGGACCTGGGACAGAATAGTAAAGATGTCCTCAAAGCTCGGCTGGGGCTCAGTGCTCTGTGCCATCTCAGCAGCATCTCAGTGCAGCACCGATGCGAAAAGCATCTTGTGGCAAAGGTTTGTTCCTGGGGGGGGCTCTGGGATGTCCCAGAGCTGTCCCAGCTCCACTTCCTGGACCACACAGGCTCTTTGGTGCTCAGGGCTCGTCTTGGAACTGGGATGTCTCTGTCCTGAGGAACCTGTGAGGAGAATAGAGATGGCTCAGAGAGGGTGACTGGGATGCTGAAGGGATGATCCTGAGGTTCCTGGAGCCCCCAGACTCTCCCTCACAGCTCTCAAGTATTTTTGCCTCTGCTCCCTGCCTGCAGCTCTGCCAGTGCTCTGTGCATGATTCTGACTGTGATAAGCAAAGAGCACATTCCCTACAGTCATTTCACTTTAATGATAACTGGCTTTAAAAAATTGCTTCAATAGTGATGTATTGAGGTAAATCCAAGTGACTGTCTCCTCTAGGCAGCTGTTCCAGGGGCTTCACAGGTTCCTTGTGATGGCAGTCGAGGAATAAAACAGGCTCGGAGGAAACTCTTTCCAAGTTCTAACCTGTGTGCATCCCTGTCAGGTTGCTGACCATGGAATGGGTTGAGTTGGGAGGGGCCTCAAAGCCCATCCAGTGCCACCCCCTGCCATAGGAAAGGACACCTCCCACCAGCCCAGGGTGCTCCAATCTGGCCTTGGGCACTCCCAGGGAAGGGGCAGCCACAGCTCCTCTGCCCAACCTGTGCCAGTCCCTGCCCACCCTCACAGGGAACAATTCCTTCCCACCATCCCATCTAATGCTTCTGTCTAGCAGTGGGAAGCTATTCCCTGTATCCTATTCCTCCATCCCTTGTCCAAAGTCGCTCTCCAGCTCTCCTGGAGCCCCTTTAGGCACTGGAATGGTCTCTCAGGTCTCCCTGGATCCTTCCCCTCTCCAGGTGAACACCCCCAGCTCTCCCAGCTTGGCTCCAGAGCAGAGAAGCTTCAGCCCTTGGAGCAGCTCCATGGTCTCCTCTGGACTCGCTCCAGCAGCTCCATGTCCTTCTGCTCTTGGGTCCTAGAGCTGTAACCAGGGACGTTATGTTTCCATCCACAGCTCAGCCCTGAGCCCCGCACTCACCCGAGGCCCCTGAGCGGGGTTTAATTAACCCGCAGAAGTGTCCGGAGCAGAGGAGCAGATTCCCAGTGGGACAGGGACACTGCTCCAGGCGCTGCCTGACCCTGCTGCGGGACCTTTCTCTATTTAAAGGGAGCCCCAGCGAACGCCCCCAAGGAACTTTCAACTGGGGCAAAGTTTTACTTTCGATCTGCTTGTTTCCACTCTCATAAAAATCCTCCAATTGCCCAACGAGCGCGGAAGTTGAAGCGGCGGCCGGAGGTGGAGGGAGGGGGGACAGAGCTCGGGTCCGGTCCCCGCGGGAGGGAAGGGATGAGCCAGGATGGGAGAAAGGATGAGCCTACCTGCGACCAGTCCCACGGTCCCGGTGCCCGGGGCAGGCGGAAGCGGCGTGGGGCGATGGGCACGGCCGGGGCGGAGCGGGGCGGGACTGGGACGGCTCAGGGACCGGGACAGTTGGGGTACCGGGACAACTCAACTGGGAAAACTCGGGGACCAGCACAGTTCGGAGACTGGGGGCAAAGAACCAGGACAGTTCAGGGACCGGGACAGTTTGGGGACTGGGACACCTCGGGGAGCAGGAGCAGCAGAGCTCGTCCAGGGCTCGGGGTCCGGGGCAAGGGACCAGGGCAAGAACCGCCCCCTCCCCGCCCCTGTCGGGGCCAGTCCTGAGCACGCAGAGGGGCCACCAAAAGACATGCACCTGAGCCTCGGGGGTACAGGCAGAAGTCTTGGGCACAAAACAATTAAGGTGTTTTTCTGCTTACAAGTGCATGGGACCTACTAAATGCACTTTGGTTTGGTTTTTTTTTCCCTCCAGGAAGACCAAGCTGGCCAGAGAAGAGATTTGGAAAATGCAAGCTTTGAAGCGGCTCAGGTAAGGGGAGGACTCCACACTGCAGCTTTAGGTACACACAAACCCACAGGTCTTTGAACGCAGGTCACGCTTTATTCCAATGTCTGCTCAGCAGCCCCAGCATGGGGGCCAGGCCAGGACACAGGTTACCAAAATAAATTACATTAGAAAGTGTTACAAAGCATCATTTGCTGGGAAAGAACCAGCACCTGCCCCCCGCCTATTTTAATAACAGGATATCCTAATCCCATGGCAGAGTAACTCCTGAGAAAAGCTGCCTTGTTTGCCATCTCAGTGGCTGTGGAGTGTTTTAGGCCTGGAGTTACACAGTGATGATCCCTGAAGTCAGTCACAGAACTAGGAAAAGTAAGCCCCTAAAAATTGTCATGATTAAAGAAAATCCCGCCCTGCTGAGTGTTCCTCTGTGAAGGAAAATGTGTTTGGCTGATCCAGGAGGAGGAATGATCCAGGAAGAGCAGCTTCTTGCCCCAGCTGTGCCTCCCCAGAAGCACAACAGCCACAAAGGAAGTTGTGTCTGGTATTTTCAAACTTGTAGAAGGCGGGAAATGGTATCAAAAGTCAAGCTCAGCATTTTCTCAACATTTCCACAGCTTGGGTGAATTAAAAACACATCCAACATTAAAAACAAAGTGAGCCCACTTCTTCTCTCCCACAACTTGTCTCAGCAAGAATTAGCTACTCACACACAGAGCTGGGCCAACTTAAAGAGCTGAAGTGCAGGTCCCCATCTTCCCTTTCAGCACAGCAGTGATTTAAAAACAGGAAATCAAGATACACAATCACCACCCCCCCTTGATTATCAGATCTCCTTGCAACTACATCTGACTGCAAACTCAGAGCAGGAGGCACTTGTGGCAGGACTGGACACACGACCAAAAGATCAAGTGCTGTTCTAACCAGGGAGCCTTGGCCAGAAGAGCTGTGATTTACCAGAGATCTTCTTCTGGGGCACTAGTTTTTATCTCCCTTGCAGCCAGTGCCACCTCTGTGTCTTTCCCTGTCTTCTCCTCCAGCTTCTCTCCCTTTTTCACCTTCTCTGGCTTCTCCTCCAGCTTCTCTGCCTTCTTCACCTTCCCTGGCTTCTCCTCCAGCTTCTCTGCCTTCTTCACCTTCCCTGGCTTCTCCTCCAGCTTCTCTGTCTTCCCTTCCTTCTTCTCTGCCTTCTTCACCTTCCCTGGCTTCTCCTCCAGCTTCTCTGCCTTCTTCACCTTCCCTGGCTTCTCCTCCAGCTTCTCTGCCTTCCCTTCCTGCTTCTCTGCCTTCTTCACCTTGCCTGTCTTCCCCTCCAGCACTCCACACCCTTCCTCTGGGATCCTGTTGGTTCCCTTGGGCTCTCTGGGTGTCTCAGTCACCTCCTGCAATGATGGAGCCTCATCCAACATGGGTAATTTCCTCTCCATCACCATATCTTTGTTCTTCTGCTTTCTGCTGTCCTGTGCCACCTCAGCTATGGCCCTGAAGGGCCCCACGAGCCAGTTCAGAGGGATGCTGTGAGTGACATACTCCAGCAGGACATCGAGGGACCTCCAGGCTTCTGCCACACGGTCCTGGCTCTGCATCAGGGTGGTGCTGGGGAGGTCCTGGAAGGACATGGCACTGGAAAAAGAGCTGTGGAGCCTGTGGATGTTCCGAGTGGCCTGATACACAGTTTCTTGGATGTTGCTGGGGAGGCCTTGGATGCTGGTTTTGAGGTTCTCAAAGACAGGCTGCAGCTGCTGGGTGATGATCCTCAGCATAGTTAGAGTGCGGGACTCTACCTGCTGGGAGAGAGACAGCTCAGTTACCAGAGCAGGTGGGACAGACACCAGCCACACAGGGCCTGCTTAGATACACCTTCCAGGGATACCTCTGGCTGGCAGGCAGTTTGAACTTGGTTTCCTTTGGGTTGGGTCAGGCACCAGTCCACCCACAGCTGATGGAGCTTCTCCTGCCCTTCCAGCAGCTTCTGGCCAACCTCCTGTTTCACAGATTCAATCTGATGGGAGAAATGATAGGAAGAGCTGTACTGCAAGCACACACAGGGAAGCACAAGGGAAAGGATCCCAGGGAGGGATCCCAGGTGGCATGGAGCTGGTGCAGGATGGAGGAGGAGCTTCCAGCTGGACAGCAGGGCAGAAAGGCTACAGACAGGAGGGAAGAGGGAAAAGCGTGGTTGTACCAGTTTTATTGCCATCTGCAGGCGTGAGAGGGTGTCCTGGGTGCTTTGCCTGATGCCCTGCAGCTTGTTGAGGGAGTGCTGGTAGGCCCTGAGCTGGACTCTGCTGGAGAGGGACCCCAGGCGCACAAAGTAACTCCGCTGCTCTCTCTGCTCCTCCACGGACACCATCCCAACCCCCTCCATGCTGGTGGCCAGTTTACCTGCAGGAAACAAGAAGAGAGATGCCAGCTGGGCTCCACTCCCCCAGCTGGGAAGGGGGCAGGAGGTCAGATCCCCCACGAGGAGACATGAATGCTGTGGGAACAGAAGAGGTGTGTGGTGGCTCAGGTGTTCCAGGCAGGTTGGTCCCTGCTCACCATGTTCTCTTCAGACAAGCAGACTCCATGAATAGGTTGAAGCGTGAACCCAACGTGTTTATTCACCTTGAGGCTGATGGGCAAGGCCAGTAAATGCTTGAAGCTCTGTCCCACCCCACGTGGCAATCTGGTGTTGACAGCCAGCCAACTTGGTGGCAGATCCAGAGCTACCTGCCTGCCCCAGAAGCTGAGCCTTACCGGGTCAGGTGCTCTCTGTCACGTGGGGAGGGATTTGCATTTAGAACCGCCAGGGAAGGAGTTTTTTACCTAATTCCTCCTCTGTCATCGGGAGGAAGTGATCCACCAGATCTTCTGACATACCCAGGACTGATTCCACACCACCAGCCACTGCCTGGCTCACGGCCTTGGCCTTGCTTATGCTGTTGGACACCACTGAGTTGGTCATCTCCACGCCCTCCTGGAGAGCCTCTCTGCTCTGCTCCAAGGCTGTGCTGATCTTGCTCGTGATGGTGCCATAGGCAGCATCCAGAGCTGTGCTGACCGTCGAAGTGACCACGGATTTGGTCTTCTCCACACCATCCTGAACAGTCCCTTTGGTCAGGTCCACTGCCTCGGTCACCTTGTTGGCCACCAGGTCCTTGGCTCCCTGGGCAGCCTCCACAGCATTGACAATTGTGGAAGCAACTGCAGATTTGGTCATGTCAACACTGTCTTCTACAATGTGCTTACTGAGGTCCACTGCTTTGGTCACCTTCTCTGTCACCACCTCCTTGGCACCCTGGGCAGCCTCCAGAGCACTCACAATTGTAGAAGCAACTGTAGACTTGGTCTTGTCCACGCTGTCCTCCACCATGTTCTTGGTGACAACCACAGCCTCTGTTACCTTGTTAGTCACCAGGTCCTTGGCTCCCTGGGCAGCCCCTACAGCTGCAGTGATGGTGGAAGCAACAGCAGACTTGGTCCTGTCCACACTGTCCTCCACCACATGCTTACTGAGGTCCACAGCCTCTGTCACCTTGTTGGTCACCAGGTCCTTGGCACCTTGAGCAGCCTCCACAGCATTGACAATTGTAGAAGCAACTGCAGACTTGGTCTTGTCCACACTGTCCTCTACCATGTGCTTGGTGACATCCACAGCCTCTGTCACCTTGTCGGTCACCAGCTCCTTGGCGCCTTGAGCAGCCTCCACAGCATTGACAATTGTAGAAGCAACTGCAGACTTGGTCTTGTCCACACTGTCCTCTACCATGTGCTTGGTGACATCTACAGCCTCTGTCACCTTGCTGGTCACCAGGTCCTTGGCTCCCTGGGCAGCCTCCACAGCACTGTTAACAGTGGAGGTGACCACTGACCTGGTCATCTTGACACTGTCCCCAACCACGTTTTTGGTGAGGTCCACAGCTTCAGTGACTTTATCAGCCACGGCCTCTCTCGCCTCGCAGGCGGCGTCCATAGCAGATGTCACCTTGGTGGAAACCAGCTGCTTGGTGTCTGAAATCACCTGCACAGAGGCAGAGAAAAAAAATTTTGGGGGTGAAAAGTATGTTTCCCTCTCCAAGAAGCCTTTCCCGTGGGGGTTGCTTTGCTTGCAGTCTGGGGGGAGCTGGGCAGGGCAGCACACCCATATTCACTCCCCCACCCTGAAGGCACCTTCTCCAGCTTTCCCCAGCTGGCAGTGCCTCCTCAAGCCCTTACCAGGGCCTGTCCTCACCCAGCCCTGCTCAGGTTTGTTTCTTCATGTTCCTCTGTACCCATAACAGCTCCATCAAGCCACAGCTTCCCCAGGAACAGCCTTTTCTCTACCTTATCTGCTGGCTGCTGGAGAAAGGGCAGGTTCTCCTCCAGCTGATCCAGTCCTTTACAGGCATATTCATTCACAAGTGCAACTGGAAGAGACAACAGGCACCATTCTTCAGTTTGGGGAAAGGTTTTTGACCCTACAATGGGCACTTCAGGGTACACTCATGAAAGCAAGGCCAAAAAAGAAATAAATCACCATTCTAGGGTGGGTTGTCCTGTTCAAAAGTGAACCAACCCTGCAATTTGGGAGGGTCAAACAGTCACCATTTTGCCTTCCCAGCTTTCTGGCTCTAGAATTTACTCCAGCTGGAGTGTAGCACTTGCCCTTGGTGGGTAAGGCAGTGGGTTCAAAGGGCTCAAGAGTGTTGGGATGAGCCAGAGTGAGCTACAACCAAGGTGGACACTGCTCCTGCCAGTCGGGATGGTCAGAACTTGGAATGACAGAGAAAAAGGAGCTTCTATTTCATAACTTAAAGAAACTGCATTGTTTTTCCCCGTAACAGTGTCATGTCCATGAAATTCAGTGCCAGGAGCTGCTGAGTGGGACCCTCAGGGCTAGAATTCACTAGAACCACGTGCTGCAGGAGCTGAGTGCCACCCACCAGGCACATGGAAGTCCCCTCCCCACCCTGTCCCCTCTGTTCCAAGGGACTCTCCAGCCCCTGCACTCACTTTGTGGCTCCAGCTGGTGCAGGATGGGCTGTGCCCCTCCAACCACACTGCCCACTGCCACAGCAGCCACAGTCTCAGCCACGTTGCAGACACCACTGAGGCAGGGGTGGGACTCCTTGGTGTAGTTGTAGGCAGAGGAGACCAGGTTGAATGCAGAGTTGAGCAGGGGCAAGCTGGTCACTCTGTTGACAGCACTCTAAAACCCAGGAGAAACAGTGACATCAGAGCCCAGCCCCAAGCTGGGGGGTGAACACAGCCATGGGGCTGTCCAGAAAGGTCCCAGGGGGACAGCAAATCCATTTCCTCATCCTGCTGAAACTCAGGGCTGAGAAGACTCTTCCAAAGGCCTCTACCAGCCCAGGGTTAACAGCCTGAGCTCTGGGCTCCTGGATTCTGAGTCACACTGGTTTCAGCACCAAACCAGAGGTGAAAGTAGGACTTGTCACAGCTCATGTCTCAGAATTGCTTGCATCACTTGAGCCAGTCCAGAAGTTCTCTCGAGCTAAACAGTTCCCTCCTGTATTAAGGGAGTTTCAATTTGGGCACACCTTCATGTGGCTTATCTTCCTGGGCCCCCTGCCTGGTTTGAGGGGACTGGCAGGAGTTTACCAGTGTATTGTTGGACTGTTGAGTGTTGCCCTGGCACCCACCTCTTGCTGTTTCTCCTCAGCCTTCAGCAGGTCTGGTTTGGGGGTCTTTCCTGAGGCCATACTGAATTCAGCTGCAGCTGAAAGGGAAAACAAGAGTTTAACAGCACGAGTAAAACTTCACCTCCTCCAGTGAAATAAAGTCCTACCAAGACAGGTGAAAAGCAGAGGGCACCAAAGCTGGGATCCCTCATTCAGCTGTGCCAGGGGAGGTACAGGTTGGGCATCAGCAAGGATTCCTTCACAGAAAGGGTTGTTAAACATTGGAAGGGGCTGCCCAGGGAGGTGGTGGTGGAGTCACTGTCCCTGGAGGTGTCCAAGGAACAGCTGGTGTAAAGCTGCAGGTTAGAAACAGGTGAGAACTGTCTTGTCTGTCATGTGCCTTCTCTGTGGTGGGATGGTCATGGCTGGACACCAGACAGCCACCAAAACCACTCCATCACTTCCCCTTCCACCTGGACAGGGGATGGAAAACATAACAAAAGGTCCATGGGTGGAGATAATGACAGGGAGGGATCACTCAGCAGTTACTGCCATGGGCAAAAGAGACTCAACTGGGGGAAAAATCATCCCTCATCAAACGGATCAGAGTAGGATAATGAGGAATAAACCCAGCCTTTAAAACACCTCTCCCTGCTTCCCAGGCTCAATTTCACTCCTGGATTCTCTACCTCTTCCCACCCAGTAGTGCAGGGAAATACGGAATGGGGGTTGTTTATAGCCCCATTTCCTCTGGAGTATCCTCTGCAGTGGACACTGAGAGGAGTCACTTTGGAGTCACCCCACTGTGCCTGTGTTCAGTGAACAACTTCTCCCAGCTTCCCCACCACTGCCAACTCCAGCACCACTGGGAAGGACTGGAAAACCTGGAGTTTTCCCAGTAGGAAGAGCCAGCTTTCCCAGCTGCAGCATTCCAGCTTGAAGCTTGCCTTCCCATCCTCCAAAACAGTTAGGCAGGAAATCTCTCCTCATTTCCTGTGAAACCAAGGCTGAGAAGCATTCTCATGACATAGTGGGATTGAAGAAGTATAAAGTGATGCAATCATTTAAATGTGTATTGGTTTCCCCAGCACAGAGTTGGTGTCTGGACACTCCAGTATTGGCAATAAATCCAGGATCACTGCTCAGCCTGAGGCACAGCAGGGATTGGAGCACATTTGCTCTCCAGTACAGAATCTGCTTTTCTCTCCTTTACCAGTTAATTCCTATTCTTAGATTTGCTATGGCATTTTCCAATGGAAAACCCTCAAAGCAGAATTCCTCCCAAACTGGATTCCCAAGCCATGCACTGCTCCAGGCTCCCTGACAGACTCTACCCCAAAAAACTTGCCATTCAATTTGTGGCAGAGCCCATTGTCTTTTTTTCTTGTGTTCTTTGCCTCGTGTAAGGTTTTTGTTTTCCTGAGGAACAGGAACAGAGAGCTTTGGAGAAGTAGTGAAACCAGCAACTGTGAGCCCTGAACTGGGCTCTGACAGCAGCCAGGAGGTGACTTGGCAACACATCAAATATTGCTGCATTAACCACTCAATTAGTCAGAATTCAGTGGGGTTTGAGCAGAGCAGGGGTGCAGAGTGGTACAGCACAAGCTGTCACCTCCAGCCTCTCCACTGAGGAGGAGCCAACACTTCTCTGGGAACCCCACCTAATTTAAGTGCACAGCAAAGCCAGCTTTGAACTTCACCAGGCTGGGAGAACTTGTAGAAAACTCCCAACAAAGCAGGGCTTGAATGTCAAATCTCCATCCCAGAGTCCACAGGGTTTGCTGTCAGTGCTTGTTCCTCCTGCTTTGCTTCAGGGCAACTTTGTTGGTTCTTTGAATCCAAGCAGGCTGACTGGGGTCAAAGCACAGCTTTCAACACCATCACAAACAACCCCTTTGCTCAGTTATTGTGCTGCTGGACAGGTGGGAAGAGCTCAAAGTGTTGAGTTTGACACCATGGTCTTGGTGTCAGGGGCAACACAGACAGGCAGCTAGAGGAAGAGGAGAGGATGGAGGTGAGCTGTAAAACCTGGGATAAGGTTAGAATCCACCTCTGAAATCCAGAAATGCCATGTTAATTATGGATGCAGCCCTGCCAGGGATGATCCCTCAGCACAGTCATGTTAGGACAAGGTTTGCTCTCTGTGTGGGAGAAATCCACGTGTTGCAACACCAGCATTTGCAGTGTGGGCAAATCCCCACAAAGCCACAGCATGGTTTGGTTTTCTCCTTCTCCTGCAAAAGTGCTGAGTAGCCCTTGTTTTACTTCAGAGACTGCAGGAGAACAGTGCTTGGCAACTCTGGGTCAGCTGCTCCAGAGTCCTTTGGAGAGGGCCCAGCCAGGCTGGGATTGCTGTGACTGGGAGTCCCAGTGGGCAGAGGAACAGAAACAGCAGCACTAGTTGCCTTTGTAGTGGTTTGCTTTGCATGACAGTGATGACCAGATGATCCCACACCATTGCTACAGCAGAAATATTAGGTCACACCACCGGAGAAAGTTCTTGAAACAAGTGGCTTCGAGATGATGAAACTCTTCTGTAGTATCAAGAGCTGAACTGCTGAGTGTTACCCAGTTGGGTAGGAGTCTGAAGTCAGTGAAAGGGCAAGGACTGGCACCAAACCCACCCAGCTGCTCCATTTCCATACCTTAGTCAGGCTCATCCCACACTGGCCTGGCAGAAGAGCCAGTGACTTTCCTGCTGGGGTCAGCACCTCCCTGATTTCTCTCCCTCTGACAGTGACCAGAGTACAGAAAGCCAGTTCTTGGCTGTAAGGTTCTTATTTTCCTTGTGCTAAGCAGCTCTGCCCCAGGAAAACAGGCTACTGGTACCAGTAGGATCTTCCTGTTCAGGAAGCTTTCCTCCCTTCCAAAGGGATTTTACCTTGGCAGGATAGAGCCACAGCCCGGGCGGCTGGTTCAGCAGCTTAAATGAGTCCTCATTGACCATCGAGGAAAACAAAGCTAAGTTTAGTGCTTTAGATCTGAGCAGGGAGGGCTAATCAGGCCAGAGGTATTTGTGGTTAAAGCACTTATCTACATTCCTTTCGAGATTTGCCACTGATACCCCAGTTCCCAAAAATGCAGAACTGGGTCACAGGATGACCGTGGGGAATGGGCTGCAAATGCTCCCCGGGCAGAGGCTCTTTCAGGAGGAGCATCAGAGGATTTCCAGCTTTAACCTCAGGACATTAGTTTCAGGACGGCTGGCAGAGGTGCCCATCTCACCTTCCTGGATAAACCAGCAGCATTAGGGCACCTCGACGATCAAAGCCACCTCTGCAGATCAGGCAGGGCTTCCCACACACCCTTCCAACAGCAATTGAACTCCACCACCAGTGGCCATCACTGGGTCAGTAACTCCTTGGAACAGAGATATTTGAGGAAAGGGGAGAGGCAGTTTTAATGAAAACAGCATCTCAGCACTTCCCACGAGGACAGACCTTGGTTTCAGCTGGAAGGTTTAACCTGCAGAGCAAGCAGCTCCACACATTTCCATCTGGAAGGTTCAAGCAGAACCAGCTCCAGTAAATGAAATCCTTCCCAGCCCTTCCACAGTTCCAGGTAGTCACCATCACATTCAAAACCCTGGTAGTCTTGAGAAACATCAATCCAGCTCGCCAGAGATCCCTTGAGCAAGAGGTCCCCTTGTCACTCAGCCACCCCTTCCTGGACACCATTAGCGTGCCTGCACTGCAGGGTCATGTGGGACAGCCACGGGCAGGGCTGTCACAGGAAGGGAATGTCCCACGGATCACCTGGAGCACCCACAGCCTCCCCACCACCAGCACAGGGTGACGGCCCAGGGGCACCTCACGTGGGTGGGAGTCACCTCCTTCAGCACACAACAAACAGCAGAGAGCTTTGAAACCCAAAACTTCTCAGTCACAGACCCGCACGGTGACCCAAGGGGGGCCACCACCTCGGAGCCACCCAAGGGGGGCCACCACCTCGGAGCCACCCAAGGGGGGCCACCACCTCGGAGCCACCCAAGGGGGGCCACCACCTCGGAGCCACCCAAGGGGGGCCACCACCTCGGACCTGGGAAGGAGCCTTAGGGATGAATTTGAATCCCAGAAACGGTTTGGGTTGGGAAAAAACCTGAAGGGCCACCTCATTCCAACCCCCGAAGCCTTTCAGCCCTTCCCTGAGGCACAGATACATCACGACATCGTAAAATGCCACCTTTGGCCTCAAAAAGCCAAGACCCCCCAGCCACAGCCGGCTCCCTAAATCCCCAGGGAGCCGGAAAAGCCCCGTGGGCACACCCTGCCCCTTGAGCAGCTCCCCAGGGCCAGGAGCCAAGCGCTGGTGGGATGGAGCCAAAGCCACCCCAACCTCCAGCAGAGTCCCCAGACAAAGGGGCTGCGGAACCCCCCGGGAGAGCAGGGGCAGCTTTGGGGAGACCCCCCC
>VXAU01003169.1:0-13567 GCA_013399695.1 Formicarius rufipectus | reverse complement strand
CACTCACCGGTCCCGTTCCCCCCCGGCCCCGCAGCACCATGTGGATCCAGGTGCGCACCATGGACGGCCGCGAGACGCGCCGCGTGGACTCGCTGTCCAAGCTCACCAAGGTGGAGGAGCTGCGGCTGCGAATCCACGACGTGTTCGCCGTGGAGCCTCAGCGGCAGCGGCTCTTCTACCGCGGCAAGCAGGTACGGCTTCCCTCGCTGCTGGCTTGGGCTGATTTGCGGTCTAAAGGTAACTTATTCCTCTTTAGTTCGTTTATTTTTAACTGATTTATTCGTTTGAAACTTATTTATTTTTCAGCCCGCTTGTTTTTGTAAATTCATTCATTTGTTTGTGTTGGGGTTTTTTATTTACTTTTAAATTGATGGCTTTGCGTGGAAATGGGGTGTTCTGCTGCCATCTGGTGACCCGCCGTGGGTTTGCACGCAGAGCACCCACCGGGCTTTAGCCTCGAATGTCTTGCTTTTCTGCCCTGACATCGCCTTCGCCAAGTGTCTGAAAATTGCCTAGGCTTTCTGTGGTCTTTGAAGTGCTTAACGTTTTTGAGCCTGGCAAGTTTTGCCGTAAAGAGCCCATTTTTCTGTGCGAGTTGGGATGAGCAGCTCCTGGTTTTGAAGTTCTTCAGCTCTGACATCAATATCTCATTGAACATTGAGATACTGGAGTAGCCCGGAGGTGCATTATATTCTCCACAATATATTTATGGTCACTGTTGTGTGACTGTTTTCCTCCCTGTGAGTTAAATAGTACCTAACTCAGCATTAGAGTTCACTGAAACTCTATTCAAATATATTTTCCATGTCCTGTTTAATCCTGTGCTGCACCACCTTCATGCCAGAGAACCTTCTGAACTGGTGCTTGGCTGATCAAAGGGTTTAATCTCAGAAAGAACACTGAGTTGGCTGGAGAGGGACAGTTTCTTTGAGTTGCTTTTCCCACTTTAGGCAGGCTCCAGATGATAGCTGTGTGTTATAATTCCCAGTGTGACCGTAGGATGTGAGAATACATCTGGATTAGCTTTGATTGAACAAGCTCAGGTACCAGCTGCAATATGGAAAGAGGCTTGTGGGAAGGTGTGACATCTCTGAAAGACTGCTGAGTTCAGCCCACCTTTCTGGTGGGTTAGTGTAGATTTGGGTGTACTAATTACCTGTTTGTGTTGTAAATCAAGTGATGAGGGGGGATTGGTCCAGGGTGGGTGCCAGCTGTCAGCCTTGCCCTCAAATCAGTGCAGATAAACAGATTTTCAGTAGAAGTGATGCGTTTTCAGTCAGGATGCACTTACCCTGCAAAGATAACTCCTCCTTGTGCAGCTCCAGGAGTTCTTTAGTTCAGGCAGAAACATTTCCCCAACACGGTCCAGCCTCTCTTAGTCCTCCTTTCTGCCGTGCTCACTGTGCTTTGACTGGCTTTTGGAATCCCTGGAAAAGTTTGATCCCTTATTAAACTTTGTCAGGGGGGTTAGAAGGTTGGTTGGCAGTTAAAACCCCTCTCCTCTGACAGAGGTTTGTCTTCAGTTGCTGGCACTTCTCTCCCCTGTCCTTTGAACTCCTGTGGTTTCCTGCCCCGTTGCTGTGTCTGCTCTCCCCTTTCAGTCTCCTCCTGTTGTCACTCGTGTCCTGTGCTGATTGTTGGTCCCATGTTTGTGACATGGCTCTTGGTTAAGAAGAAACAACCCATTTCTGCTGTGTTCTTGTGTATCTCGAGGAGTTTTCATCTCTAAGCCAGAAAAGGCCCAGATCTCTTCCTGTGCAGTCAGATTTCCAGGGATTGTTCCATAGGCATTTGATGGCATAAATCAGAATTGAATTATCACAGCGATGCCTGTGAAGTGTAAATTTTTGTGGTTTTGCTCTGCTTCCCCCTGATAGAGAACAAAGCTCCAGGGATTGCTTTTTCTCGTGGTTTGAGCTGGAAGGGGATGATCATTTCCTGTATAATTTCTTAGTCAGGCCTTAAATATGTGGGGAAGTTTGTCTGAACTTCTGACTGCTCCGTGGGCTCCACTCTTACATGTTAACCCTAAAATGGGTGTGCTCCTCAGAGCTCCTGAGAAGACCTATTTGTGCCTCTGTACTTCTCTTTTTGCAGGGGCTTGATTTGACTACGAACTGTGGCAGACTTGCCAAATAAACTCTTAGAATTAGAGAGGTTCTAAAATTAGGACATGCCTGGCTACACTAAAGAGGGATTGGGTAGTTTCAAGTTGAATTGGGTCCTTTTTGAGTCCACTTTCAATGGAAAAATTGTGTGTTTGCTCGGAGAAATGTGGGCGATTAACACTTTGGCTTCTACCCAAAGCCACAATTAGTGGAGATGGTGTAACAATAGCCTGGATCCTACACAGTGACAATATAAAGACCAGTCTGTGTCAGCGTTCAGGTTGTGTCTGAACTGAGGAAGAAATAATTTCTTTTTGAGTTTGTAGGCAACATGGAATCATCTTCAGATCCTGATGGGAATGTTGGGGATTTTCAGTTCTCTAGGTTCTTCTTCCCAGAAGTGATTTTTCTACAGAATGTCCTGCAAAACTTTGCAGATCTCTTAGTGACTGTGGCTTAGTCTGGTAACGAGTCCCCGGCAGCGTGGAAGCCTTGTGGGCTCACTGAAAAAAAGTAAGAAAAATAGTAATAAAATAATAAAAATAACAACGCAGCATTAACTGTGCTGGTGAAGAACCGCCCGGCCGGTGCCTCTTAATGGTTTCAAAGCCACGTGGTCTTTGCTGGCACGGACTTCGGGCCGGGGAGGGGAATAACCAGCCGGTTCGGTGCTTTCCTGCGCAGATGGAAGACGGGCACTCCCTGTTCGATTACAGCGTGGGCCTGAACGACATCGTGCAGCTGTTGGTGCGCCAGAGCCCCGCGGGGCTCGCTGCGGCCGGCAGGGACCGCGACTCGGAGCTGTCCGACACCGACTCGGGCTGCGGCTCCGGCCACGGCGACTCGGACAAGGGTTCCCACAACGGAGAGGCTGCCCTGGAGCTGGAGGGGCAGCCCGGCTCGGCACAGCCCGGCTCGGCACAGCCCCGCTGCTCCCACGCCTGCTTCGGCCTCTACAAGGTGAGCCAGCGCGGGGCTGGCGGTCCCGAATTGCTCCCTTCGGCAGGGGGAGTGTTCCTCTGCGGTTGAGGATTTCTGGAAGTCTTTTATGCCCCGATTGTGTGGGTGGTTCCGTTTTTTTGTTTGTTTTTTGTTTGTTTGTTTCTCTTAAACCCTCCAATGACAAAAGCGAGAATGCCAACCGACCCACGAAGCAATTAAATGCGACGTGTTGTAGGTCAAAATGCTTGATTTTTTTTCGTTTTATCCTTTAAACTAAAGCTACAATGCATTAATGGATTAAAAAAAATAAAAAGGCATTCAATTTTCCCAATGTTTTTGCCTGGAGTCACTATATTTGTCAAAGCTGAAACTTTCTTGAATGAACAAAAGAAAATCTCAAGCAGCTGTTCAGAGTCATTTTAATTGTCTGTTTCAATGGATTTTATTACAGATCTAGTGATGGCTTTGCCAGTCTTTGAGCAAGACACTTTGAAAGTCTGTTACAGGCTAACCAAGCATGGTTTGTGCTTGCTGAGAAGGCTGGTTGTATGTGTGGTGGTGCAAAATGGGTTTAGAACCTTATGGGTTCAACCTGAGCAGACAGTGGGGCTGCACAAAGGAGTAAAGAGTGCAAAGGAAATCTTAATTTTTAGGATGATCTGTCAAGTATCTTGATAATGGTGAAGTTCTTGAGATCTTCGAGTAGGTTTGGAAATGAGTGGTTGATTTGAAAATGCCCTTTGATGAGCTGCATTCCTTGCTCTGTGCAGATCAATGACTTGGTGGATGCCCGGGACACGGACATGGGAGCCTGGTTTGAAGCCCAGGTTGTCAGTGTAACCAGGAAAAAACCTCCCAGTGAACCAGCTGACAGTTGCCCAGATCCTGAGCAGCCCACAGTTGTCCCTGAGGAAGATGTAATATATCATGTGAAATATGATGAGTGAGTTTGGCTGCCTGCTTGGCAATTTTTGTCATTTTTGTCATCATGTTGATGGGGAATTTTAGGGTAGAAACCCACATGGTAAAGCAGGATTATGTCACTGAGCCCTGGTAACTGTAAGGCTGTGTTACAGTTGGAGTCCTGGGGGTCTGGAATCATCATTTTGGGAATATGGATTGCTATTATCCAAGTGTTAAATGGGATGCATCAGCAGTGTTAGAATGGTTGGCTCTGGCTGTGTCTGTTGGGGAGAAGGAGGTTGTGTTCTGGTTGTTATTCTTGTATTGCACAGCAAAATCGATCTGTCTGGATAAAATCTCCCACTTATCAAACTGATGTTGAATCTGTTTCTCCTTCTCTGTCCCTCCCTCCCTCCAAGTTATCCAGAGAATGGAGTGGTGCAGATGAGCTCCAGCAACGTTCGGGCTCGGGCACGGACTGTCCTGAAGTGGCACCAGCTGGAGGTGGGGCAGGTGGTGATGGTCAACTACAACCCTGATGAACCAAAAGAGAGAGGCTTCTGGTATGATGCTGAGATTCTGCAGAAAAGGGAAAGCAAACTGACCAGGGAGATCAATGCCAAGATCCTGCTTGGGTAAGCAAATCCATAACGTGGCCTAAACCGAGTTCCCCAACTCCCCTGAAGCTCTCCTGAGGTCTGAGTGAGTCTGAAAGAAGTGGTGGGACAGGAGTGTTGGGGGGAGGTGAGAAGTGACCTGTCCTATTGGGGCAATTGACCTCTCCATCCTGCAGTTTTGATTAACTTCCAGTGAGAAGGAATCACAGAGGATGCTGATCCTTGGGTTCACTTGATGCTGAGAGGGTGTGAAGCCCCCTATTCACTACAGAGGGAAGAATTGTTTATGTGTTAATTACAAAAACTGCAGTGTATTATTCTATGACTCTACTCTCCATTATTCTATGGAGCTACGATAATGTAGAATGAACTCTCATTTTATAATGATGATGAAAAGTTACTCCACTTCCCTCCTGGTGACTTTCAACTTCAGGAAAAAAAGGATTATAATCATTTTAAGTTTCAGATAATTTTCGCTGGGTTGCCAGAATGCTCCTTTTTTTTTTTTTTTTTTTCCTAGTGGTAGTTGGAATGCTCTAAGTGCTTGGAATCTCACTGAGACAGAAGGGGATACCCTCTAATTGCACACAAATTGACTTGATTTTCAATAGCAGACCAGTGCGGTACATGGCCAGCTGTGAACTCCTGCTGTGGGATATTTTCAAAGTGTGATCTCCTTTCCCAACCTCTTGCAGGGAAGCTGGTGACTCCCTGAATGACTGCACCATTACATTAGTGGATGAAATCTATAAAATTGAGGAGCCAGGCACAGCTTCCCCCATCAGTTCTGGCACACCAAAACGTGAGTCTTGTGTGGTTCTCGCATGGCTGTATTACCTTGTGATGTCCTGCTGGTTGTCTGTGTGAGCATCAAAGGTCTAAGAGTCTCAAGACACATTTAGTTGTGCCCCCTTCAACCACTTCCATTGGATGTTGGCACTCTCTGAGTCTGATTTCTCTCTGCTCACAGGACAGAGTGGACCTGTGTGTAAAGCCTGCAAGGACAACCCAAACAAGACCTGCAGGGTCTGTGCCTGTCACATCTGTGGGGGGAAACAAGATCCAGACAAACAGCTCATGTGTGACGAGTGTGACATGGCTTTCCACATCTACTGCCTCAACCCTCCCCTCAGCAGCATTCCAGATGATGAGGACTGGTAAGTTCTGAGGATGTGCTAATTGGGAGCAGACAGTGAGGTCTGGGGCTCGAGGCTGCCCTTCAGTGGCATTATTGTGACTGCCCAGGTGTGGGGGTGTGTTTTGGGGCTTTTTTTGGTAGGACTTCATAGCTTTTCTTGAGCTTATGAGAGTAGGTTTCAAGCCAGTGGCTTGCAACTTCTTTTCCTAGGTTTGGGGTCTAAATGTCTGTTCTCTGTATCTGCCTAAGGGCAGATAGAGAAGAAATTCCTCCTCGGGAGGGTGGGCAGGGACTGGCACGGGGTGGGCAGAGAAACTGTGGCTGCCCCAGCCCTGGGAGTGTCCAAGGCCAGGCTGTGGAGCCCCCTGGGCTGGTGGGAGGTGTCCCTGCCCATGGCAGGGCATGGAATGAGATGAATTCTAAGGTCCCTTCCAAATCCCAAATGAGAACCTCATACCAGGAGGCTTCACTTGTGCAGTGGCTTTTATGGGGCATTACAGGCCGCATCATCAGATTAGGCTGGTGGCAAGTGCTGGTTTGTGTATGAAATATTTACAGTGATACACATCTTTCAATCTACTTGTAGACAGTGAAATATACAGTTTTATTCCCTTTGTTCAGGATTTTATACAATGGTTTTATGATACTACTGATCTCCTGACACTTCTGCAGTGGCTGAGAAGGTGGTGCTTGGGCAGTAGCTAATTCAGGTCTAATTCAGTGTGAGAGTGTTTCTGTGTCCTTTTGAATTTCACAGGGGAAAACTGTAACATAACTCAGTATGTTTGGGGGAAATTCTCTTTTAATTTAAGGGTTTGCAACTCGTTAATTTTCATTGGCTTTAGGTATTGCCCCGAGTGTCGAAATGATGCAAGTGAGGTGGTTTTAGCAGGAGAGAAATTAAAAGAAAGTAAAAAGAAACAAAAGATGGCATCTGCCAACTCATCCTCGAGGAGAGACTGGGGCAAGGTGAGTTCAGAGCTGTTTTATACCCTGGAGACCCCTGTGTGTGTTGGTTCCTTGGCATTCTTGGCTGATGGTTCTTGCTCTTTGCACCAGGGCATGGCATGTGTGGGTCGAACCAAGGAATGCACCATTGTCCCCTCCAACCACTATGGCCCCATTCCTGGGATTCCTGTTGGCACCATGTGGAAGTTCAGAGTTCAGGTATGAAGCTGAATCCCAGCCTGACCCACTGTAGGGGAAAATGGGAACGATCCAGCTCTTACAAGAAACAGTTAATCTTGGAGTGTGTGTCACTGGATATGTAATTGCAGAAGGGGAAGAATTCTGGCTTTGTCTGGGTCAAGTGTTCCATAACTAATGCTGCATTGTCCAGGCCTATCAAGTGCTGATTTAGTTTTCTTCAGTGCTTTTTTTTGGTAACTCAACTCAAAGCAAACATTTTTGTTTCCAGGAGTTTGTCCTGGAGATCTGTAGTATGTCCCAATGTTCCCCTGGAGAGGGTCTCTCAAATATCTCTGTATATTAAAGAGCAGCTTTCTCATCCCATTGGAAAGCTGGAGGACTAAAAAGCACTGCCCTGTGGAGCTCTTGTTTCCAGGTCTCAGGTGAAGGTTGCCATTCCAAGTGTCCATGCAGGGCAGGGCAGGGGGTGATGCTGCTGTCTGGGGGCAGCAGCTCTGTGCAGACACTGCCCTGTGTTCCAGGTGAGCGAGTCTGGAGTGCACAGACCCCACGTGGCCGGGATCCACGGCAGGAGCAACGATGGGGCCTATTCCTTGGTCCTGGCAGGGGGCTATGAGGATGACATAGTAAGTGGGGTTTGATTATTTATACCCAGAACCCGCTGACTTGTTTAGTTAGAACCAACCAACTAACTAACTTGTTAAAGACTTGGCCTGAGTTAGTTTTTACGCTCTCCACCAGACACTTGCATGTCTTCACTTGTTTTCGTGCCAACCTGAGCAGTAGTACATGCCAACCTGAGCAACATTTAAACTGAGTTTAATATCCCTGTGTCAGCTTTTAATCTCAGAATCCTTAGCTGCCTTTTCAGAGTCTCCATTGCACCCACAGTTTGAGTAGAGTCTCATGATCTGTGCTGCCAGATCTTCACTCCAGCAGAGCCTGTGTGAGCTGTGCTGCCCAGAGGTCCCTGGCACTGCTCAGGGATGGGACAAGACAGCAGTTGCCACCCTGACTCCCCCCTCCTGGCAGTCTGAACAGACTCAATCTGGGAGCTGAAGCACAGGAAGCATCTTTTCTGTCTTTGAGAATAAACCCAGTGGATTTTTGCCCTTTTGCTCTCCCTGAATGACTGTTGGGAGCGTGTCAGAACAGCCGTGTGTGTTTCAGGATCACGGCAATTCCTTCACGTACACGGGGAGCGGAGGGCGGGACCTGTCCGGGAACAAACGCACGGCAGAGCAGTCCTGTGATCAAAAACTCACCAACATGAACAGGTGGGCAACACCCCTGCTCCCCTGTCACCTGAGCACCTGGCAGGCTGTCACCGTGGGGAGTTGTTTGGGGTGTTTGTATCCCAGGAAAAGCTGTCAGAATCGGGGCTGGCGTGTGCTGTAGGGCAGCAGGTCAGTTGGACGATGGGAGTGCTTCTCTCAGTGCACTGTAATGGAGCTATAAATGGTGTTAGTGTCACATGTCATAGTGGCTGAAACTTGAGGAGCAGAGCAGCAAGTTGGTGTAGGGATTGTCATGCTCCTTCCTGAAGGCTTTTGCAGCCCCTGGTCACCTTGGGAAAGCAGATCTTGTGTCAGTCTGAAAATAAGCATGGGCTTGGTGGAGGGGGTGGCCTGTGCTGCTGCATGAGGGTGAAGTGAGGAGTGCTCAACGTATTTAAATTGTGCCCCCCCCCCTCATCAGGAGGTGCAGTTACTGCCTGCAGAGTTCTTGGTGTTACACCAAGTTAGATCCAAGTGTACCTGTTTGAGACAAGCTGGTCAGTGCCCTGAATTGCCTGGTGTGTGTTGCAGAGCTCTGGCCCTGAACTGCAGTGCCCCCATCAACGACAAGCACGGGGCTGAGGCCAAGGACTGGCGGGCTGGGAAACCCGTGCGAGTGGTGAGGAACGTCAAGGGAGGCAAACACAGCAAATATGCCCCTGTGGAGGGCAACAGATATGATGGGATATACAAGGTGAGCAGGGGGGAAGGGGCTGGCTCCAGGAGGAGAAGCCCAAGGGGTCTGACAGTGTGTGATGGACTTGCTGTGACTTTTCCAGGTTGTGAAATACTGGCCCGAGACGGGGAAATCTGGATTTTTAGTGTGGCGTTACCTGCTTAGGAGGGATGATGAAGAACCTGCTCCATGGACCAAAGAGGGAAAGGACAGGATGAAAAAGCTGGGCCTAACAATGCAGGTATTGCCCTGGGACATCACCTGGACACTGAACTTGGTGGACAGGGGGAATTTTTCTGTTACATGCTCTTTTTGAGGATGATCCTCATGTAAGAGTTGAGACTGAGGGGGAAGGAAGTGCCTCCAGTCTTGCAAGTTGCTTGTTTTCTTTATACATCAAGAGGCTAAAAGGACAAAACTCACTTTTTAAATTAATTTCTATAGTCTGCATAAGCGCTTCAACAAGAACAGAGATCTGTTGCCTAAAATAGATTTAAACTGCCCCTGGAGCAGTTCTCCAGAGGTCAGTCTTGGACTTAGTCTGTTAAGTCTGAATTGATGTGTCTTCATTGGATGCTCTTTGGTTTTTTTTTTCCTTTTAGTATCCTGAAGGATATTTGGAAGCTGTTGCAAATAAAGATAAGGAAAAAGAAAATAATGGAGATGATGAGTTTGATACCCCGGGGAAAGGAAAGAGGAAAAGGAAATCAGCAGGTTTGTGGAGTAGGCAAGTGGATATAGAAAGCCTTGTAGGTTTTTTTGTATTTTACTTAGTTACTCTTTTCTGGTGGGTTTTAACTTGGTTGTTCAAAAAGTTGCTGTGTTTTCTTTCAGGTGGGGAGGAAGGACTGGTCCCCTCTCCAGCAGGGACTCCAAAGAAGACTAAAGTTGAGCCATACAAGCTGACAGCCCAGCAAAAATCCCTTATAAAAAGTGATGAAGCCAACGAGAAACTGTGGAATGAAGTACTGGAGGCTCTCAAAGACGGACCGGTACATCCTCCTTTCCACCCCCAGACATAAAGGCACAGCTGCAGTTGTGCTGCCCCTGGATAAAAACCCCTTGGCTGCGTTAAAGAAACACCCTCAGTGTTAAAGAAAACTTTAACAGTTCTTTAACTTAAAGAACTTCTTTCTCATTAAAGAAAAACCCTCAGTGGGTTTCCTTTAGTACACACAACCCCAGCATGTTCAATGGGACTGCTTTCACACGTTGGGTTTTGTAGAAAAGCTTTCTATCACCAAAGTCATCCCTTGCATCTCATGTGGAGTGGGGGCTTTTGGGTTGGGTTTATGTGTCTTTCAGAGTAGCAAGAAGTTGATTGAAGTGTTGTCTTTCCAGAAATTTCTGAACAAAGTGGAGGAGGCCTTCCTGTGTATCTGCTGCCAGGAGCTCGTGTTCAGGCCCGTCACAACCGTGTGCCAGCACAACGTCTGCAAGGTGAGGCCTTGGGCTCTGCTGAGCTGGCCATGAGGAGGGGGCAGCTGGCCAAGGCTTGGTTGGCTTGGCATGGGCACCAGCAATTAGCCCTTTGGCATCAGTCAGGTTTAGAGGGACTTTGGACAAGAAGGAATGGCTTCCCGTGGCTGGAGGGCAGGGATAGGTGGGATATCAGGAAGGGATTGCTGGCTGGGAGGGTGGGGAGTGGGTGTAATGGGTTTCCCAGAGAAGCTGTGGCTGCCCCAGCCCTGGGAGTGTCCCAGGCCAGGTTGGAGCCCCCTGGGCTGGTGGGAGGTGTCCCTGCCCATGGCAGGGGGGGGCACTGGATGAGTTTAAGATCCTTCCCACCCAAACCACCCTGGCATTCCCCAACCCCATTCACCCCAGCACTGCCAGCTGAGCTGCACGTGCTGTTGCCTGGAGCGAAGGGAGAGTTTTCTCTCCCCACCTTGACCTTTCCCAGCTGCAAACCCAGAACCAGCCACCCCCTTAAACCAGCCCTCCTTGTGTCCCTCAGGACTGCCTGGACAGGTCCTTCAGGGCTGATGTTTACAGCTGCCCTGCCTGTCGCTATGACCTGGGCAGGGCTTACAGCATGGAGGTGAACGAGCCCCTGCAGGACGTCCTCGCCCAGCTCTTCCCCGGCTACGGCAACGGCCGGTGATCCTGGAAAGCACTTCTCACTTCCCCTCCTTCACACTTCCCCTGGGCTTAATTTAAAAGAGGAAAAAAAAAAATCCAGTAGTCTGTGTTCTCCCAGACCCCTCGAAAAGGTTCTAAGTCTTCCTTGTTTTTTAAAAAAAACTCCAAGGACTGTCCTTTTGTATGTTCGTGGATTTTTATTTTTTTTTTGATTCTAAATGTTGAATTTTTGAGTTGTTTTGGGTTTTTTTCCCTCCCCTCAAAACTGCCACTCATCAGCACAGAATCGTTTGTTTGCAATGGACTGAAAGTGCTTCCCGTGAGGCTGCTAATGATGAGGAAAGTTCTCAGAGTGCCCCCCACGCCCCCTTTGTTTTTATTTTTCCTTCCAAAAATGGCCTGGTTGCTTGAACAATCTTCACTGTCTGGGGATTTGGCCATCAAGGTAGACTCATGCATCACCTTTGGCAGCATTTTGCTACTCAATTTGTACAAGATAGTTCCTGGCTTTTTACCACAGGTGGGTGTTTGCTACTTTTTTTTGTAAGAACTGGGTTTTGTACATTTGACAAAAAGCCATTTCCTGCAAATTGTTGTGTATCAGAACCACAGAGCTGCTCCTTAGAGCCGAGCGGCCGCAGCAATATCAAGTACTACCTCACTGGACTCGTTTTAGGGAAGGATTTGTTCAGCCAGGAGCTGTCCTCGATCCCAAAATGCCATTGTGGAATCTCCTAAAGCCATTCTTAAGTGCCTTTTGCCCTTTGCTGGCAGAGTGGGCTCTGAATCCCCCCCTTAGATGATGTTTTCTAAGCACTGAACTCCTTCTCCTTGCCAGCCACGTCGTGGGCAGCGTGGGCGCCGTGGCTGCGTGTCCTTGCTGTGCATTTGCAGAGGATCAGGTTTCCCACACATGGGTGTGTTGAGGTTTATAAAGTTATTTTTTTTTGCTTTGTTTTACTGCATTTCTACCTGGAAATGGAAAAAAGAACCTATTCTGGCTTTTCTATGAACCATTTTGTATGGGACCTGCCTCCGAGAAGGCTCGTTTTGTATTTTTCTACCATTACCAAAGTTTGCAGTTTGATACCTCAACAAGACAGGGATGTTTTTTAATCACACTTGACTGCAGACAGACTGGAATAAATGTGCCTATTTTTGGTTTTCTTAACTCTTACCCTTTGAAAAACTATGTTAATATGTTAGGGACCCCCCCCAACAGCATTTTGTAGATTTTTTTTTTTTTTTCTGAATTTGTCAAATTTTTGTACAATGTGCAAGTTGTTCTCAAAATAAATAACTTTTCAAATGAAGTGTTGAGTGTTTTCCTTCAGTTCTTTGGATCTGAAGTAGGTTTCCAGATGTACTTGCTTGTGCAGGATTTTGTATTTATGTCCCATTAAGCAAAGGCTTTTATTTTTCTAAGGGCTGTGATTTTCATTACGACTTTTCACTGCAGATTCAGAAAATACTCATTTGATATTCTTTAACATATTTGCTTCCAAGCACCGATGAAAGGCATGTGTTACGTTCAGCTTAAAACCCAAAGATTCACCAAATCTTGCTAGACTTAGGTCACATTTCCACTCCTCTGAAATCCAGGAATCTCCTGGCAATTGGAATTGTTTGCACGTTCAAAGGATGAACCCCCAAACTGTTGGAAGTGCCGTGTTGTGCCTCCTCTTGGGGGTGTTGTAGGAACTTGTGAGAGCATCTCCATCAAACCAGAGCAATGAATTCAACCACTGAGCTTTCCACAGGTGCAGATGAAGGAAATGAAGAAAACATGAAGGTGTTGGAAACAAAAGCTGTGAAACTGAGCAGCAGTAACATCACCTGCCCTCCTTAAACTGAGTTTAGGGTCAGGGTTAACATTAAGCACTATCAGATACTTAGATTGCCTTGGAAATGCCCTTCCACTTTTTATTCTGTGTTGTGATGGGAGGAATTGGGGGAGTGAAATTGAGGAAGAGTTTTTGTATTTAAATTGAAAGAACTTACTGCGATGACCTCCTTAGTTCAGTGCTTTTGTTGTTACTTGGAAAACAAGCTTTGTTTTCCTACCTGTGTCAGGCACGAATTAAGAGTTTGGCTGATTTGCAGCCACTGTCCTGTGAGAGCTGCAAGTCCCACGTTCTGCAGCCCCACCTGCAGAGTTCCTGTGCTGCAGAGGGAGCTGCTGCGTGTCTGGGGACACGAGGGAATTGTGAGTTAATGCTGGGGATGATCATTGGGCTGGTGTTTCCCTTCCCCTCCCCCCTGGGGAGCGTTCCTGGAGTGACACGAGTGAAAATCCAACGTGTGAGTTGGTAACAAAAAGTCTCTCGTTGGTAACAAAGTATTGGTAACAAATATCTCAGGGGGAAGGAAGAGTGACTTGCAAAGAACCAGTCCAGAATCCTGCTCCTGCAGTGGGAATTCCCAGGGAATGCAGGAATGGATGCTCTGCAGGGCTTAATTGAATTCCAGTTACGAAGTGCCCCTGATTGTTCTTTGTCCTGGCCGGGCTGTGCTGGGGGCACGGGTGGGGTGAGGGAGGATTCCCACGCACTGTCCCCGCCCCCCGGTCCCTGTTGATCCCCAATGGCCCCCTGGTCAGGGCTGTCCCCCCCAGTCCCTGCTGTCCCCTCACTGTCCCCCCATCACTGATGATGTCCCCAGTCACTGATCTCCCT
>VXAU01003168.1:755542-777845 GCA_013399695.1 Formicarius rufipectus | reverse complement strand
ATGGGATAAAATGGAATAATAAAATGAAGCACAGAATTAGAATCAATGTTACTAGGTTTACTGTGAATAGTGTTTTTAAAGAGATGTCACCTGAGTGCCTCCTTCTTAAATCTTCAGAGCATCTTTACAAAGGGAGAGGGAATAAAAGTCATTCTTGACTTCATCAACATTATGCACTGCTATCCAGTGTCCAAGTACCATCCAAATAGCAAGTTCAGAATACTATATTCCACAACATATTTTTTCCCACATAATGGCAATATAAACAGATAAGAGATCCATATTTCTAATCTCTGACAGTCACCTACTAAAACTGAATTTTAAGTGAAAAACACAATAGGGCTGACATATATGCTAAGAGGCATATAAGAATCCTTTTTTCTGTTATCAGTTATTAAATGCACCATTATACTAAACTGGTAAAGAATTACTCTTCACTTTTATCTTACAAACACTTGACTTTTTCTCCAACTACTAGTAATTGCAAATAATAAATAATGCTGTTCAATATTTTCATCACAAAAGTAAGTAGTTCTGAACAAAATATTACAAAAAATGCATGACCCACAAACTCAAAGGTATGAAGTCTTTGAGGTAAAAGGGGGTACTCTTCTGCAGATTTGCCCCCCTTTTCTTAAAATTTTGTCAGTATAGATTTTCAGCATGAGGGCTGATTGGTAAGTAGTCAGATATGTATATAAGGTAAGTGATACACAAAGGATTAATAATATATAAATATTTGCATAGAATTTTGGAGGCTTGTTTATTGGAATAACATCTCAAATCTGGAATAAAACTTTTTTCTAAGAGAGCAACAAGTCGTAACTCATAACACCTCTAATAATAGAAAAATATATTTAATAACTGAGGTTTGCATTAACTCGCTCCTTTCTACTATGTTGGGAGTTGCTAATAAATATTAATTATTGTGATTCATAGTTTACAAAGACTACTTTAAAGATTGTTCCAAGGTGGAACTCCAAGTTGCAAATTTGCAACCGAAAATATATTATAAAACTAGAAACCATCTGGTTAACACAGACTACAACAATAACAGAATCCCTCCTTACCAACTTACAATAATATAACTCTTTTTACTGTAAGAAAACTTTTCGATTCTTGCCAAACTGCTTGTTTAAACGCATCTTTGCGAGAGACAAGACACAAAGACAAAAACAGAGAAAGATGTTTCTTCCTCATAATGAAAGAGGATTTATAGTTAAAATGTACTATTAAAAATTGTAGTGATGCTTTTCTTTGTTAAAAATTAACATTTCATTTTAAGTGCACATAACTTTCCTAGAAATAAGATCTCTGATATCCATTTCTTTCCAGAGCCTTAAATAACTTCTCATTCTCTAGGGAACAGAGAGATGGCTGGAATATATTTTAGAACAGTTACTGATTGCATCTAATTGCTTTTTATTTTGAGGATGAAAGTTGCTCTTGTCCTCAAAATTCTTCTGAAGATACAAATTTTTACATACTTTGAAAATATTGTGTCTTGCAGGGTGTACATTGACATAATTATATACTTGGTAAAATGACTGATTGCTAATCTAAGAAGTGGCTTCTGCTTAACCATATTTATATTGGAACTGACTTAAACCTATTGCAAGAGTCATTTATCCAAAGCAATGTCCTTCTTTGGATTACACAGAAGAATTCCCTTTTTATATTACAACATATAAAAACTGAATAATATTTATATATGAAAAAGTATTCTGAGTCTTTTGAACACAATTTACAATACACCCTAATGACAGTAAATGTGTTAGAAAATAAATTTCTTATGAAAGGACTACTCATTTTCAAGTTGTAGTGGGAAAGTCATAGATTAAATTCAAAAGGAAACAAGATATAAAATCAGAAATAGAATCCTTTTGCATACACGTTAATAGCTTGCCCTGTTTTGCAAGATAAGACACCACGATCAAACTATGTGGTACTACTAAAAAGTTTTCTAGGAATTTATCTAATAAATCCATGGTCTTTATAAACTATGCCACACAAATTTTGTTTTTCTTTTGGCACATGGACAGAACTGCACATTTAATAAAGTCTGTACTTACCAGAGTACTGAACACAAAAAATCGGGGTTGGCTTACAAGTAACAGATACCTCTCTCTCATATTTGATTGGAGGATCACTTTCCAATGGATATTCTTTATTTTTACTTCAAAGAAGGAAAAATGAAAGCTGTACATTTTCTTTTCAGTTATGAAATAAATGTGCTTTGGGAACTATTATAAACATTGTTATACAAATATTTCCTGTAAAACTTACGATAAATCCAAGGTAGAAGCCAATTGAATTTTTAACTGTTACATTCAAATTATTCCTATCACCAAATGTTATGAATTCATGAGATAAAGAATTAACATAGACTTGTATAAAAATCAAGTTTCTTAAGCTGCATAGCTATCTAACAAAAGTATCTGAAGCATGCAAACTCTACCTTCTTGTGACAAAAAGCAGTATTAGGTAAAAAGCAGCAATTTACCAAAAAAAAACCAAAAAACAAAACAAAACAACCAAAAACGAAAGCAAAACAAACAAACAAAAACAAAACAAAACAACAACAACAAAACAAAACAAACAAAAATAACCAAAACAAACAAACAAACAAAAATACTAAGAAGCCTAAACTATCATAAAGCAGTGCTAACTGAAGTAGAAATTATCTGAAGTGCTCATGTAAAACTTACCCACGTGTGCAAGGATTACTAAAACAGTCTTGAACTATTAAGTGGTTTTTCTGAACACTCTAACAGCTCTTTTTAAATGAGAAAAATGATAGCTTTAATCATTCTTTACTTTGAACAAAGACTATATAATAGTAAAGAGAAAAAAATGTGTGCAATATCTTAGTTTAACATTCCATACAAATTAACATGAAAGTGCCAGCTGTAAAAAAACATTTATTCTTTGTGTCCACAGGGATGAAGATTCCATTGATCCGTTTGTACCATTATGTATACTCTGTTCAAATCCATTAGAGTAAGCTTCTCTTAGCTTTAGATTACATGATTCTTAAGGGTGAATGAGGCACCTGATCTGAAATTACTGTATCTTCCTGCGTCACATTCAGTTATTTTCCTGACTGGAACTGCAGCTTAAGAACATGCTGGGACTTTGCTTCCAACCATATTTAGCACTTGTTCGTCTTTCTACCAACACAAATCTAAGAAAGTAGATACGTATATTTTCTTGTAATAAAATATTCAAATTTAATTGATAGTCTGACAATTCAAATCACTTGCTGGAGTCATTTTATATCAAATTTACAAAGCCTTTTTAGCTCAAATGATATGCCTAACTAAAAAGTTCAAATAAGAGAAGCAAAGATAAACCATAACTACCTCATTTCAATTTGTTCCTTCTCTAATGGAGTTGCTAGATTACCTACCTACAGCTGGTCTTCCACTTTGATACCTCTTTTTTTTTCAGGTTCTTATTTGGAGTAAACATGGTCATTCTATGAGAAAGAAAACAGACTCTTCTAAATTAAACAGCAAACATTACAATGAGATAAATAGTTCATTTCAAAGAAAAGCAATCCTAGTCCTTCTTACTATTTATGTCTACTGGTAATGCCAGTAGGTAAGAGGTAATGTCCACTTTGATGACAATATAAATTTCTAAAGATCTTATGCCTGAGTTTACACTTTGAGCTATTTCTTGAATAACACATTCTGAAGTCAAAATCCATTCAAACAAAGTTCTCAGACAATTCTTTCCGCAAGCTGAAGAATCAGGAGACAAAAGAGTCAGGATGCCTAATATGAATTTCAAAAGGAAGGTGACCAATGATAAGCTGTGAAAATTTTGTTTTACAATATATTATTTTTTTAATTCTTTTGTTTGGTAACATCATAACTTTTTCACAGGTGATTAATTTCATGGCCATGAGACTACATGGCTCTGTTATGTGAAAAAAAACACACATCAATAAAACAGTCAAAATAGTAATATATCTACTCACCGTGGTGCTGCTGTATATCCTGATGACTTAATTTTATTATGGAAAACCAATGGCTTATCTTTCACTGTTCTTTTCAATCCTATAGTAAAGTAATTTAATTTACATTAAAAAGGGGGGGTTTTTTGAGCATTATATCTTTACAGTTCAGGTAAGATAGGCTAGAACAATAGAAATATTT
Source organism: Formicarius rufipectus (assembly GCA_013399695.1). Lineage (NCBI taxonomy): Eukaryota > Metazoa > Chordata > Aves > Passeriformes > Formicariidae > Formicarius > Formicarius rufipectus. The sequence goes on along the minus strand of VXAU01003168.1, from coordinate 773,682 downwards.
GATGTTTCCTTATGTTACAAAACACATTTCTGATCAGTCACTTTAAAATAATGATTGCTGAGAAAATAAACATGAACTGCTATATTGTATCATATCCGTTCTCCAAAAATACAGATGAGCAGGAACTTCTTTAAACTTTCAAGGAGCAAGAGTATTGTTCTGAATTGCTCTTTCATCATTTGTTCACAAACATGTTGCTAGCTGATTATTTTATGCTCAGACTTTGTATGCATTATCTATAATGAATTCACATCTTATATTTGGAATATGGAAATTGTCTAAAGAACTGACTGATGGGTACATAAGAGTATTCGTGTTCCTACATCACTTAGGTAATTGGTAATGTTTGTATTCACAGTGCCACACTAGGAAGCCTGAAGGGCAGTCTCCAGCCCCAAACTGAACATGAGTCTTTCATTATCATAGAAACAAACAAAACAAATAAATGTTGTAAAGAGGGAACTCTTACTGATATTCCCAGAGCAAAACTTCAGATGCATTGGGAGTGATCTCATGGACCATATGCTGAGAATACAATGTCCTTTCTCTTTATGTAGGAGCAAGGCAGAAAAAGGTCCTTCACAAGAAACATTCAGTGCCACTTGCCTTAAGAGACTAAAGGATTTCCTTACAGCACCTTATCTATATGATCATGAGATGTCAACAAAGGTAGTACAAGTGTCAGTGCTGGGTGTCCAAATCAGCCTGGAATTCTAGCTAAAGCACTGTAGATGCATTCTCAGAATGCCATGAACCACTATGATATCGCTTTTGACATTCTAACAGGTCAAACAAATGCAGTCAATATAGCAAAACTAGATTCTTTCTACAAGTCTACAGCTACCAGCATTTTTACATCTTTCCTAAGTAAAAGGTGATGATGAAAACACTATTTTGTAAGTATTTTTTGGTCTTCGCTTTATTGTTGCTAACCAAGAAAAAGCTACAAGTGCTTCATCAGCAACTCAAAGTCAGGTCTTCTCTTTTTTTGAACAGTAGGACACTCAGGCAAAAATTAACTGCCTAAAATCACAGATATTGACAAAAGACTATTCAGGACAATAAAACTTACCAAAACAAGTAACCAAAGTTAATAAAGAAAGGAAAAATTATACAGAAAAATACACTGCATGCTATGGAAAAAGAATTCCATGAAAATATAAACATTCTACATTCTAACATGTAAAATACACAGAAAGTTTTCAGAGAATTGTTTTTGAAAGAAGAAAAATACTTATTACCATAATTTTCAACTAGAAATACATATGTATTATATGAAATATTAATAGAAGTACAAAATTATTTTTAGTAAAGTAAAAATATAATGCAACACATGTATTGACTGTATTAGGCACAAGCCAGTAGGAAGTTGGTTACTGTTATTAAAAATATAGCTTCATTAATTGATTTCAAGATTGGTTTAAACTTACCAAGTGTTTTACTAAAAGGTTCTTCCATGTTCTTCTTTAAAACTTTATGCAATGGAGAATTTGCCAATAAAGAACACCTAAGTTATAAAACCAAGCACAAAAGTTGAACAATGCAATAGACAGATTAGGAAAAGGTGTCAGAACTCTTTTTTAGCTCTTTTTCTGCACATGTGTATGTATATACACAGTAGCAATGAGATTTTAACAAAAACAAATAACACATAGTGGACTAGTTATCAGCTTAGATACTCAGCAGCACAGCAGCACAGACAAGCCCTGAGCAGATTCACAGATGATTGCAATATACATGTTAGATCCTATTTTGTGTTGATCAGACTTTATTATATGCACTGAAATTTGCACTTCAGTGTATATTGCAGAGGTTTTGTCATCTTCAGGATGGCAGTATTTTCTCATAAATCTTTTACAGGGACATAAAGGACAAGAAGGTAGTAGCCAACAGGAATTCATCAAGGGGAATTCATACTTGATCAACCCAATAAACTTCTGTAACAAAATGAATGGCTCAGTAGATGAGCAGTGGATACTGCCTGCCTTGACTCAGTAACACTTTTCACACTATCTCCCATAAGATCCTCATAGAGAAGCCAATGAAGTATGGGCCAGGTGAGCCCACAGTGAGGTGGATTGAAAACTGGATGACCAACCAGGCCCAGACAATGATGAACAGTGGCTCAAAGTCCAGCTGAAAGACAGTAACTAGTGGAGTACAGCTGGGGTCAATACTGGGTCCAATTCCATTCAACATCTGCATTAATGATGTGGATGAAGGATCAGAGCCTACCCTACCATGTTTCTGAATGACACAAAACAGAGAAGTGTCTTGAAGAGCGGAAGGTCATGCTGCCATCCAGAGAGACATTCACTGTCAGGAGAAATGGGCTGACAGTAACTTTGTCGAGTACAACAAAGTCAATTACAAAGTCCTGCACCAGTGGAGGAACAACCCTACAGCACCCGTAAGGCAGCCTAGTGTCAGTGACAGGGCAAGAGGCAATGCACAAAAACTGATACACAGAAGACTCTGTCTGAACACCAAGAAACACTTTTTTACTGTGAGCATGATTGAGCACTGTGCACAGGCTGCCCAGAGAGGTTGTGGTGTCTCCCTCCCTAGATATTCATAAGTTGTTTGGACATAGTGATGGGCAACTGACTCCAAGTGGGTCTGTTTGAACAGGGTGGTTGGGCAAGATGACCTGCAGAAGTGCCTTCAAACTGGATCGTTCTGTGATTCTGTGGTTTTTTTCCCACTCTATACAACTAAAGCATAGTGGTGAAAGAAGTAAAATAAACCCCTGAAAAAATGGCACTGTACAAAACCAGGTGGCACACTTTATTTATATGCCAGAGAAACAAAGTCCAAAATAGAGAAAATATATTTAATTATTCCATACCTGGCAATAACTGATAGACTGTTCTCATTTCCACATGGAAGAGAAACACTGGGTTGAGTTCTCACCAATGCAGCAAGGTTAACTTCCAACACAGCAATCATATCTTCAAACATTGAGGTGATCAAGCATAAAATCTGCAGCAATTATGCCATAAAAATAACATTCCACTTATTACAAAATTTAAGCTCCACCAACATAGCATTTATAATTAAAAATTGAATCACTTTCTGTCATTTTTAAAAATAAGTTTAAAAAGTCCATGGGTTTAGTCTTGACAAGCCTTAAGCAGTAAAAAGTGGCTAATGTTGTCCTTCAAACAAATGCTTCTGTTGCTTAAATAAGTGTCTTAGCAAACTTGTGTACATCATAGAGACAGGAACACCAAAATCTTCTACAATGGAAATATTTCAGTAGTAAGATTTGTGAGAAAATAAGTCCCCATGGAAGAAAGACTGGCTTCAGCAACATGAAGAAAATATGCTAAGAGACGAATTTTAAACAAAAACCTTCTCTAAAGCAAGACATTGCTATGTTAAATATATAAAAAGGCCTAGATTAAGCTCAGTTCTGTAGGAAAATTGCAATATCATAAATGGATTATACAAACAAGAATGCCTTCCAATTCCTTAAAATCACTTTTAATGACTTTCTTCCACTCAAATAGTTTTGACAGACTTCTTGGAAGAATTCAGAAGATTTCAGAGAAACAAGGTATAACAATTCTTATATCTTTTTTCCCCTAAAAGATTCCCTTTGCTTCCCCAGTGGTCATTCTTAACATTCAATAGACACACCAAACACTATAAAAATTCACCTTTTCCTTATTAATCCCTATAGACTATATACAAGATGTGAGAGCTTTAAAAGTACCCAGCTATTTAAACTAGCAGATTTCATGCAGCAGAACCAGTCTGCTCCAAAGAAATTCCTGTGTAATTCACATGAAGTAAAACAAATGTGCACATTAATCTCTAAACAAAATGCATAATTACTATTTATTGAAAATAACTGGAAGAGTAAACATTCATTAAATCAATGCTTATTGTATACTCACCTTTCCATTAACTGTCTGTCTTGTCAATGCACATGATCTGGCAAAACGAATGCTGAGGTCACTGTAATCTTTACCAAAAAAGAACATAGTGCTATAAAATTATATTTTCATTTCAGAAGAAAAACTTAACACTTCTAAGGCAGAAAAAAATTACTTATACTAATTTGACATGCCTTAATCCTCTGTCTTCAGCATATATCCTTCTAGCTTACCCTCACATTAAGTAGGAATAGAGTAACTTTCCTTGTATTTAACACTCATGAACTGCAAAATCAAATGATTGCTAGCCACTATACAAATCTAGTGTTGATACATCTTCTACGAAAAGTCATCAAGGCCAGGAAAATATACAAAAATTAACCGGAAAAAAACAGTATTTTTTAAGAAACACATGCTTTCTCTTGCATTCTGCTATTTCACAAACTAATTCTTACACTATTTATGTCAGATAATGAAAGCAGCCACATTATACTGTAGTCAAATATGAAACATACCTTTGTAACATAAAAAAGCTTCCAATTCAAAGTTTGCCAAATTAATTATTAACAAGCCAGTAGACGTTCCTATCCAAAAATAGCTAGTATTCAGTGTAGAATATCTATTAAAACAATGAAAAAATATCTCTGAGAATGATAAAGTAACTTTTCTTATTACCATACAACACACAGCAATTGGATTTTTTTATACTTTTTACCCAGTCTCAGTACAACAATAAGAAACCATACCAAAACAAATATTTTTTTAATTTATAGCTCTTTTTTAAATCTGTAGCTCAAAGTAAAAACTTTCAATTGAAATTGCAGACGTTTTGAAAAGTAAGAGCAGAACACAATCCTTACATAAGTGCTTCTGGCAAGTCTAAAATAACATAGGAAATACTTTTCTTCAGAAATTACTGTGGCTTGTAAGAGCTGGGAGATGCCATAAAAGCACTGTATGCACAAACAGTAAATTCAAACCAAGAGGCAAATCCACACATAGTCTTTTACCACTTCCATATGGACACTCAAAAAGAAGTGAAATTTCAGGTATGTTTGTACACAATTAAACTATAAGAGAAAAGCCCTCACAAACTAAGGGGAAAAAAACAGCCAAGCCTGGAATGTCTGTCTCAGCCTGTGCTTAGTGGCAGCAATATTTCAGTTAAGTAATGAAATCCAACTTTTCCAACCACCATAGAGTGGTTACAATTTCAGTCAACACTTCAACACTCTCACAGAAGAAAAATGTTATCAAGCATAAAATAATTATAACAGAATAACACTTGCCACTCTAAAAAGAAAAACAAAACCAAAACAAAACAAACAAAAAAAAAAAGAAAAAGAAAAAAAAAAACACAAAAAACACACACATACAAAAAAGTTTTTATGACAGAATATATAAAAATTGACACCAACACTTTAATAAATTTTGCATATAGGAGTGAGTAGACTTATCAGTTTTATTTGTAAAGTCAAACTACCAGAGCTGAAGCAAGGATATGGGAAAATACAAAGCTGAAACTTGGTATGAAAATGCTCAGAACAGTGGCTTAAATTTTTTTCTATTAAAAAATGTGATGTGATAGCTGAAAGAACAAATAGTCCTTAGATGTACAGTGAGAGGCAGTAACAGGTGAGTACTGGAAAGTGATGTTATCTCAATTCAGAAAAGCATTTCAAATAACCTATTACTGTAGATTCATTTCAGGCACCCATGTTCCAAAAGAGATTGAAAAAGAAATGAGATTGAATTTCAGAAAGAAGTTCAAAAGCGAATGTTACACAAAACATGCCTTATACAAGGAACAAGCTATTTTATCCAGAAGTGCAAAGGTAACTTGTTCATGAGCCATAATCTGATGTCCAAGGGCAGAATTTTACAGTGGTTGGCCCTGCACTATCAGGGCATTAAAGAATGTCTGAATGTGCATCGTAAAAAATCACCATACTAGGGGGTCTTTTAAAGTACTTACATGTTTTCTTCAGTATGGAAGCACACTAAAAAGTCACAATGTTCAATTAAGAGGATAGGTAATGATGTTTCCACTGATCCCTCTGGTCTCATGTCTGTTTTGCAAACCTTGGAATTATTTTGCCCTTCTCCTAAGAAAGACAATCAACAATACTACTTATCAAAAACCAATGAAATAAGGAAACTAGATAGGATTTAAGAGAGAACTGGAAGTAGTAAAGCAGCACCACACTCAAGAAACCTCTGTTTCAAAAGATGGATATATCCTAGCTTTCTTGAAATTGCTTTCCTTGCTCTAAGGTCGCCTATTTCAAATACATTGAGATAAATTCCAAAGAGGCTACTTTTGGACTGAAAAGGATTTTACAGAACTTAGGTTTTCATCTCAAAAAGTGGCACTGAAAGCCATATGTGCCTAAATATGCTGGGGATCTTTCCACTTACCCTGAAAATTCTCTTGACACTAAAGTTACAATGTAATCAAAAAACAAGGAGAAAATCCACCTCAGTTTTGTCTTCACAAAGAAACTCCAATCCATTATGTATATGCATTCACACCTTAGATTTATTGCTTTCAAATTCAGCATTAGGGATAGACATTACATCACTCTCTTTCAAACAAAAAGCAACATTCGTATATTTTAAATAACAAGAAGAAATTGAGCATTCTTTCTCCTTAGGTTAAGACCTCAGGAGTATGGAAACTGGACCACTAGGCAGGTAAGAATACAACAGACATTGATCCAGAAAAAGAAAAAAAAAAAAGAAGAAAGAAACAAGTAGGGGAAATCAGATGTCCCTTTCCCTAAGAAAGCTCTCTCTTCCTTGCCTTTAGAGGGACCTCAACCCACATCAACTGGAGTGCAGATAGTCTGAATGCCTGATCCTCATGGTCCCAAGCAGAATCCAAGGATCCTCAAGGGACCAAGTGCCCTAGAGGTGTAAACCGGTATGATAGTTCTCCTGTTCTGTCTTGGGGTCACCATGAGCAGGTAACAGCCTTGGTACTATGAGAGAAAACCCTATCCCTGGTGCACCCAAGCCCTGGGCACAGCTGCAGCAGGTGGGAGACACATGGTGGTCCTGCGTCACTCACGCACCCTTCATGCAGCAATCACAGGGCAAATGTGCACCTCACGAGGCAATCTGGCACTCAGCCTGTTCTGACTATGGCTGTGCTGCTCACAGCAGCCAGGGTGGGTAGCCCAAAAGGACTTGCAGAATTCAGAGGAAGAAAGAGAAATGGACACGGGAATGTAGACACAGCTGTAGCACTGTCAAGGGGATGGGCTTCTGTACTAGTACTGCCCCAGGGAGAGAGGGTTACCTCTCATGGTAACAAAGATGTTACCCTGCTTAGGGTGACTCTGAGGCAGAAGAAGAGAACTCAAACCAGTCTGATATCAGGGAATCACTTTAAATTGCAGTCTTTAAAGACTTAGAAGTACTCTGTGTTTTACCACAAGAAATACAACAGTCAGAGAAATACGGTATCATGGAAGCACTGGTATGCATAAGGAAAACATATTAAAAAAAAAAAAGTTAAAACATAAAGAGATTCCTAGAAACTTCAAAGGTAACTGAGAAAAGGTATTCCATCTAGACAAGGGAATAATTTTTAGGCACTGGTTCTGTTCTCACTGAACTCTGGGGCAGTGAGTTTAGTAAAAAACAAATTACTTAATAGTGCACCTCATGCAACACTTCATAAGCAAACATACTGGCCATGATTTTATCACAGACAAACATGCATAATTCTGTCCAGATAGGCCATTACCCAACTGTATATGAGCTTCAGTAAGAATTCTGAGACTCTTAACTCTTGTCACTTACAATAAAATCTCATGGTATAAAAAGCACACACTCAGTAGCCCCTAACTACTAGAATATACCACAAATAGCATTCTAGAAGCACTGTGCTACCTATTTCTTTTCCAGATTTCCACACTTTATTACAGAATTTCTCTTGCTCTTTCTTTAAGTTGATATGTGTTACACAACGATAATTATGATCACTGATTAAACTGAAGATCCAAAGCTGCAAGAAAAAGAAAAAGCAATTGCAATAAGTCTTTGAAACTAAATATAAACTTTACATTAATATGAACTAAAGATCCAGTATTTAAAACTTTTGATGTAACTAATGAACTTATTTGAACCACACATCAAATTCCCACATGTTTGAGTCTTTGAAAAAAACTTCTCATAGACTATTTCCCACAATTAAAAATCACAGGTAACCTGCATGTCATTACTCACTGGATCATATGCATGATTTTCATTTATACCTTTATCTTTTTAGACAAAGGTAAAGTTAAATCTTCCATTTTCTTCAGAATTCAGGGAACAGTAATACTGAAGAAAAACAGCTTGGAAATCTCATAAAAATCTATACTTTAAAGAAGAGGTTAAATCCATATTCACATTTATCACATTTTTATTAGATTCCAACATGCTGAAACCTATTTTCATTTTTTTTTCTTTTAAAACAGGTATATTTGTAGCCTTTCAGTGTACTCTTCTTACATAATTATGATTGTGCTCTTTAAAAGTTTCCTGGTTTTCAGGAGAAAGTTTCTGTTTTGTAATAGAGGTCTTATATACCATATATGATTTATGCTCAAAACATAGAATAAGGATTGCTGAAATAACTGTTGCAAAAGTTCAAAACTCATATGCAGTTTTGAAGGTTTTTATAGGCAGAAACAGTAGATTGTTTTGACATAGAGAGTTTAATGGGCAATTCTTACCTGTCCTTCAGCACATCCAGTGATAAGTTGTTTGTTTTCTTCATCAATTAGCAGACTTAGCAAAGGAAATGCTGCTTAAAAAAAAAAAAGGATACTAGTATTTCCAGACTAGACTAGACACAGATCAGGTATTTAATAAAACAAATGATATGTAATTGAATCTTCCTATTCAAGACAGGGGGAAAAAACCCTTACTGCAGTTCTTACAGTTGCACAGGGATTTGTGTGCCTTAGTCTTTGTGCTGCTAAGGGTTTTTCACTTGCAGGGCTATAGACTGCCTTTTACCTAAGCTACTGTGGCATGGTTTTCAGAGTCCCTGTGGTAGTAGCTTTTCCCTGTGGAGCCCATGCAGTTATTCTCATAGCCTTGCACCTACAAACCTTGTGGTTATGACAGGTTTTCAAGAGAAACTACTGCCACAGGCAAATGAGGGGATTTGCTACTTTTTCCTCTCCTTTCTTAATATGTATGTTTAGCTTTCAGTCTACATGAGGACATCCGATAAAATGTTATGCACTAAGCTTAACAACCACCTTCACACAACTCATGCCTCCAGAGTGTGCTCCAATCACCACAAGCAGGAACAACCAAAGGGCAGTTTCAAGCAGGTCCTGTTGAAAACTGTGTGATTCCTGTAGGAAAAGTGCTATGAAGCAGGGAACCCTGCTACACTGGAGACAATGCTTGCCCTACTGTTCTTCCCTCTTTTTGCTCTTGTCATTCCACAAAAGTAGCTTTCACCTTTAAAGTCAATACATGCCATCAGCTGCAGATGGTGCTAATTAATCTACATACAGTGTAATACTTCCTTTTATGTCATGCATAAAACTTGAAGGAAAACAAGCATACAGTATTCAGACAGTGAAATTCTACCTACAAAATGAGAGAGCTCCATTTGGTTATCTCAGTAAGTGGCACGTTACATGCACACCCTGCACAAAAAGTGTGCTTTATGAAAGTACACTCTAACTATCCACCAGGAAGTACACTTAAAAGGAAAACGTATTTACTATTGGCTTTAAAGGATAATATGTTTACTGCTACCTAGTTTTTCTTATTTTCACTAAATCAACTAAAAACTTCTATAATAATTACAGACTATTTCTTAGAGAGAGGAGGTTTTTTTATGAAAAAATACACACAGAAATAGAAATCTTACCTGTTACTATTCCTGACTGATATATTACCTGGCTGGTAGAATAGTCCCATACCTTTAAATGAAACAAAATTTAAAAAAAATACATAAAGATAAGTAGCTACTTAGGCCTCTAAGGAAAACATAACATTTAATGGCCATCACATGGTGAAAACAGAGAAATACAGCCATTGAATTAAGTCCTTAGGTAAGGATTTTTTGAAGCACTTGTTTCCAGCGACGAAGGACTTTGTTTAATAGATAAGAATGCATGGTGAAAGAGGTGAAACTCACATGATATGGACACACAAAGTAATTAGAAATACTTGTTATCATCTTTGCTAGGTTGATATCTTAGTGATTTTAGCTAAATTAATGAAAAAAATACATGAACCAGAAAAGGGAAAAAAAAAAAGGGAGGGGAGAGGGAAGGGACTTACAACCTTTGATATTTATTTTACTTTGTGAAAGAAAATGTTAGGCTACATTTAGAATCATATGGGGTCAATTAAATAGTAGATTAAACTGTACCTAATCAAGGTACCTATCCCACTATCTCTTAGAAGATACATCTGGGTTCACTCAGGTTCTTTGTTGCCTCTTACTGTCAAAGTTGTCTTCAGCAAAAATCCTATCAATATGCAATAACATAGCCGTTGCATACAATAACCCAAGCCAATATTCCCAAAAAGGAAAATTCAAATCAATATCAGCAGACTCAAAGGAAATGCTTTCATTCAGCTCAGTTACAGCCAAGCTGATCAAAATATTTTATTTTTATTTGCCAGATGATAATAATCACCAAAGTTAACAATTCACTGTGGAAAGTTTTGAATATACAAAACCCACATTGTTCTTTTAGAAGAGAGAAATTAATTTTCACAATAATTTCCCAAGCAACTCTAATAACAGTGCTCTTCTCTCCATAAAGTCACAGAAGTTTTCTGCTTCATCTTCAGAAAATATTTAAAGGGGGAATAAAAGATTATTTCACATATTTACTAAATTATTCTTTTTTAAGCTTATTTCTACAGTTTTCTTGCCTTAAAGGTTCTGTCTTCTGACACTGATATGAGCCTGTTTTGCTCCCATGTGCAAAACTCAGCAGCAGTCACTGGAGCCAAGTGGCCATCCAATTCAGCTAGTATATCTTCATTCTGTAATTAGTCAAGTCAAAAATAAACACAGATTAGATTTCAAACTAAAATTTACTAATAAATAAATGTTTTAATAATAACTGTTGCTAGACATTGTCAGATTAGTTTTCAAAGTAAGAAATAAGATCTTTCTTATCGAAACTGCAGCCTTGTATATCATCCTGCTGGCAAAGCCACTACAGGTGGTTACATTTTCTTCTTCCGAATGAACAATATAGGAATAATTTTTCAGATGACCTAAGAATGTTTTCTCTTTCAAAGTTATTTGTTTCATTTTAATCTTTCAAATCTAGGCTTCTGTATCATATATGATGAATTATCAAGAATCAGTTCATAGTTGTTTTATGAGATAAAATGTTTTGCTTAATTATACTAACATTTCTAGATCATGTTTTTATTTTAAAGTGAATCAGTTGAAGAAATATCAGGACCTTGGCTACACAGGACGGTATCTCACCTTTGCACTTAACATGTAGATCTGATTTCCAGCACATATTGCCACTTGTTGATCATCTGGGCTAAACTTTACATGAAGCACCATTCCCAAAGAAGTTCCTACAACAATTCCACGGGGTGTAAACCCTGCAGCAAATGTATTATTAAAGATACCAAATGAAATATAAAATTCTTGTGCAGTGAGATGCTTAGAAACTTTGCATGGCAGTTATCTAACCACAAAGCTGTGCCAGTTTCTGTCAGGAAGATATGCAGAACAACACACTGTTTAATTACACCAGGCTATTGGAAAGCAAAGCACAGAACTATGCACCATTCCTCCATCTGCCCCATTGCATAGACATGATTTGGTACTCTTTGAAATATTAATAATTCTCATCAAATCATGCATCCGTTCAATATTTTCACAGACAGGATTTTTGGAGTAGGGTACTATTCCCATGGAACCCAGCAGAGCCTTTCCTTTTGGAGGTAAGAATTCCGGACTGAAGCCCAGCAAAACAGGGCTTGAAAAAATAATTCTTTTGGGAGAATATGCCAGCCACTCAGCCAACAATAAGGGAGGTTTTCCCTCTCTACTTTTAATTCTTCTGTGGGAAAGTGCTGAAAGAGCACCACTAAACATCATTACAGAGTCAGATAAAATGAGTTTTATACTCAGGTCATGTTAAGTCATAGGCAAATCTTCAACTACAGGTAAGAAGGAAAGTTTTAAGAGTGTTGGACAATGCTGTGCAACTTTAAATATTGACATCAAAGGCGGACTCTAATATCTCTTTGTTATTATGTCATAACAACACATTTTGGACAGGATGTCACTGGAATTCCAGTGAATCATAACTCTGGGGGTCTTTTTCCTTTTCTTTTTTTTTTTTCCCTCTCTCTTTCATTATTCCTTATTTTCCAATCTGTTTAAGGTTAAACAGGGATTGGAACTCCTCCCTAGAACCTAACTCCATTGGTCAAGACTCCGAACCAAGATGGTGATTAGCATACTAGAACTCCTGCTTTTTGTGCATTATGTCACCATAACTCTCTTTCACTCAATCACTTTCCTCCCAAGTCAAATTTTTACATTGCTCACACACACACACATACACACACACACACACACACACACACACACACGTGACAACAGAGTTCCAGATAGGAAAGGCAGGTCTAGAAAAAACAGGATGCAAAGCATTAGTATCATAGACATTCCAGAAAAGGTAGCATTTAGTTATCTTGGTATTCCATGTTTAATTATGCAGTGCTGCTATGATTTTTTTTTTTTGTCCATTTTATTCCACAGTGGCAGAACATCACTGTCTTTGCAGTGGTCTCCCCTGCACTTTTCCGAGGCTGCCAGCAGGCTCTTGTTCCCGCACAGCACCTCGGCCAGCTCCCTCCTGCAGCCCCCGGCCCAGCAGAGCTAAGAAGGCACTAATACCATTCTTAGGGCTGTTGAGTCTGAGCAGCTGAGGCGTGCTTCTCAGAAAAAACAATCTTGTTCTAAAAGGAGCAGTGGGAGAAAGGGAGGTGTTGCGGGTGGTCTTCCAAGGTGGCCATTGGTCAGAGTCTGGCCAGGCATTGGTCTGAGTGACTGGTGGTGAACGATTCCCTTTGCATCACTTCCCTTTATATATATATGCATATATATGTTATATATAGACCCTGAGATTAGGTCACTTGGTTAGAGCAAGGGGCTCATAAACCCATTTGATCCCTGTATGGGCCATTCACTTAAGAGTTGGACTCGATGATCCTTGTGCATCCCTTCCAACTCAGAATATTCTGTGATTCTTCAGCCACTCTTATGGATACATATTATATAAATAACACTCTACCTTCTTGCACCTTCTGTGTACATTCATCAAGATTCCACACTATCACACGTTCATGAGAGGCAGAGCAGACAAGAAGTGGATTGATGTTACTTCCAAACGACAACGCCGAAATTGAGTAACAATGCCCTGACAAAAATAATGGCTGACAAATGTAGATAAAGAAGAGTTAAATTAATCACTTCAGAGAAAGATGATGAACAAGACAAAACTACTAATGGACAACGCACATGCAATCAACAAAACAATAACTAGCTTTTATTTATTGTTTCAAAATTACAACTACAGCATAGCTGTACTGGGGTGGAAATAACTTTTTTCAAAGTAGCAGAGTGCTTTGGATTTTGTGACAAAAACAGTGACGATAACACAGCAATGTTTTAGCTGTTGCCAAACACAGTTTGCACAGCATGAAGATCATCTCTTTTTTCCCAACTTTTCCTCAGTTTCCCTATCTTAATAATAGGCTGAAGATGCACAAAAGGCAGGGAAGGGAAATAGCTGGGACAACTTTGTAAGTTAGAAATATTCCCTACCCTGTGATGTTATGGTCAGCAACAAAACTAGAGTATTGCATGAAGAAGGTGTTGAGGCCCTGCGGGGGTTTCCTTCTAAGCTGGCTGTTGCTCAAATCCTGTCTTGCGATTGGTTTGCTTGCAGGGGATGGTGACTGTATGGCTTCTTTGTCTTCCCTTCACTCATTAAACTATCTTAGACTTCGACACTTCCTCACTTTTGCTCACCCCACGCTCTCCCCACCCCACTGGGAAGGAGTGAGCAGGACTCGAGGTTCAGCTGCCTGCCAGGAGCGACCCACCACAGCAGCTCATAATGAAGCTCACAACAAGCGCTAGTACCTTTCCAGCGTTAAGGCAAAACCTGACACTTCTACATTACCCTCAAATATTTTATTTGTGTCTTCCTCACAAGCCTTAGTTCAAAGTGGAAGGGGTATATTCTGGCTTTACCTGACCGGTGTCCGCGTTCCAGACGCACAGCTCGCTTCCGTCCACCGGGAAAGCACAGCGGCGGTGACTGCACGCCAGCTGGGCGAGGGGCTCCGGCACTTTGCCTTTAAACAAGTGCCGTTCGCGGACGACGTCGGGATCGCGACTTCCTCGGTAGGGACATCGGCCCGGAGTGTTTTCCATCCCGCGGAGCGTCCCGGCCGTGCCCTCGCCCGGACAACGGGCCCCGCGCCCGGCCCAGCGCTGTCCGCGCTGCCCCTCCCGCCGCGCTCCGCTGCCCAGCCCCGCCTCACCCCAGCACAGGCAGGGACCTGCTGCAGCCGCTGCCAGCACCTCTGCTGGGAGAAGACAGGCTGGGAGACACGGGGTTTTGCACGGAATCAGTCATGGAATGGGTACAGTTGGAAGGGACCGCAGTGGGGCATCTGGTCCGGCCTCCCTAGCTCAAGTAGGGTCATCCCGGAGCACGTGGTACAGGATTGTGTCCAGGTAGCTCTTAAGTATCTCCAGTGAGGGAGACTTCACAGCCTCTCCAGGCAATCTTCCAGCGTGCAGACACTCACATAGTAAAGGAGTTCTTCCTTATATTCAGGTGGAACTTTTTTGGCCCAAAAAAGAGAAGGTTCCAGGGACACCTTATGGCAGTCCCAGAATATATACAGGGGGCTTATAAGAAAGATGGACAGAAACTTTTTACCAAGGTCTGTAGTGTCAGGACTAGAGGCAGTGGTGTTAAACTTAAGAGAAGGTCAATTTGGATTGTACATAAGGCACACATTTTTTACGATGCAGGTGGTGAGGCACTGGAACAGGTTTCCCAGAGAAGCTGTGGATGCCCTGCCAGGGGAAGTGTTCAAGGCCAGGCTCGATGAAAATTTGAGCAACCTAGTCTACTAGAAAGTATCCCTGCCCATGGCAGGGGGATTGGACTAAATAATTCTTAAGGTTTCTTTCCAACCCAAACCATTTGGTGGTTCTGTGACACAGAGGACATGGCACAGACCAGCCCATGTTGCAGCATCACAAAAAACAAACCAAACCAAACAAACAACAAAAACCCACAAACAAACAAACACTAAAAACAAAAACAAAAAATAAACAAAAACCAAACAAAACAAAACCAAAACCAAACAAAACAAAACAAAAACACCCTACAACAAATCTTTTCCTGTCACCAAGTTTGTGGATGATGCCAAACTGGGGGGAGCAGTCAGAAACCAGCTGATGAGAATTTAATGGAGTCCAACAAGAGATAGTGGAGACCTGCATTTGGCACAGAGTAACTCCATGCAAGAGCACAGGCTGAAGGATGACTGTCTGGGAAGGGGATCCACAGAAAAGGATCCAGAGATCCTGCTGGACAAGCTGAATATGAGCCACCACTGTGCCCTTGCAGCGGAGGCAGTCAACTGCATCCTGGGCTGTGTTAGTAATAGAGAGTAGCCAGCAGGCTTGTGGAGTGATTATTCCTCTTTATTTGGCATCTATAAGGCCAGATCTGCAGTGCTGTGTCCAGTTTTGGGGGTTTTGGCACAAGAAAGATATTGACATACTATAGACCTTATTGTTGCCTTTAACTACAGAATTGTAGGACACAGTGAAGACAGGGATAGACTTTACTCAAAGGCACTCATTGATAAGCTGGAACCTGTGAAAAACCAAACCCAATTAGATATCAGCTTTTTTTTTTTTTTTTTTTTTTAAATACCATGATAGTGGTTGACTATCAGAACAAGTTTCTGAAGAGTCTCTATCCCTGGAGTTAACCAGGAGTCAAATTACATGATCCTGAGAAACCTGATTTAATTAGAACAGTTTTGAACAAAAAGTTGGACTGAAGAAGTCTAGAGGCCCCTTTCAGCTCAGGTTATGATTAAGTCTGTGACCTGCACCAACTTAAACCATTTTGATGCAGATCAATCTGTGGGCTCAGTGTCTACCTCAACTGCATTTCAAACAGTTACTTTCTATAGATATATCTTTATTGCATCTGTAACTAAGACTCCAAGCATTTTTGCTGTGTATGAGCATCTGTTATCATTGAGAATACAATCTTCTTGTGTTAGTTTTGCCTGGAGAAAATACCAGTCCAAATTCTCCTTTGTGCATTTGGATAAAGCCACTGCATTGAGCACCAGCTTCACAGAGGTAACTCAGTGCACTGCATATGATGTTGTTTTCTGAACTGTGACTCATGACTGGGGATACTAGAGAAAATTTTATTGCTGGTGACAATTTTCATGAGAAATATGGTTATGAAAAGTGTTATGATAGTTTATTCATCAGTAAAGAAAGATAAATGCTGACACAGAAAGGAAAAAAAGGTGTTGTTCTGGTAGGCAAACAAACCCCATGCGTCTTAAAGAACTTGTTCTGAAACATATTGTGTCTCTGTAACTGCTTCTAGGCAGTTGAATATGTTTTTTTACAATTTTCACCATAGTTTATCTTTCAATGTTTGCAGCTACAATAGTTTCACCAACCCACTGTTCATAACAACTAGGGAACTAGTAGAAATCCAAGGAAGTATCAGAGATCTTGGACTTATTTCTTGACTGATCCAACAAGAGTTAGAACACCAAATCCCTTCCTACAGCTGGAGCCTGAGCCAGTAAAATCAGTCTGATGGAGACCAATTCAGACCATCACTGCTTTTCGTCCTTCTAACAGTGCTGTAGCTTCTCTGTGGTTGAGACATCACTCATCCAGCACTGTGACAGGCAGCAGTTTTCTGTCCTATTGGAGCACGGTGACAGTTTTACGAGAATATTAATGATATGTAAGTGTGCAGGGAGAATTTTTTACCTCACCTCACCCCCATGAAACACCTCCCGGCAATGTCCTGTTTCTATGCAACACAATGCCTGAAAGACCTTGGCTCTAGCATGTTCCCACATCCTGGGTATCCACTGCTGTCAAATGGAATGGACAGCCATGTGGAAAGTGGAGGACTGTTCCAATTTAGGGCATTTTAGGTAAACAGTCACTCCTTATCATATCATGCTTTTGTTGCCAATAGTGTATTTCTATTGGTCTCCATACTCAATTGTTGTAAGAACTTTGAAAATGAGGCTTAGCAGCTTTAATATTTTCATGTTTTAAGTTGTAGTCTGTTTATAGGGTTGACACTGATTTTAAAAAGCTCAAGATTTATCAGAATCTACATCTGGCAGGTTTGTGAAACCAGTTTGTTTGAGCTAGGAATGAACAAACAAGTTATAAGGGATTTATGAAATTTGAGGGCTTTGAAACCAGAACATTAACTCAGTTAACAGAGGGCCCTTGGGGTACATACACAGACTCTACTGAATATACTAGGACAGAAGGCACTCCATGCAGATTTTTACTTTTTTTTTTAATTTCAATCCTTCACTCTTGCTTGTGATTTTAAAGACTTCAGCCAAGTCAAAGTACCTGATGAAGTCAATTCAGTAGGACAAGAGGCAGAAACTCATGCACAGGAAGTTCCACCTGGATGTGAGGAAGAACTTTCCTGTTCAGGTGACAGTACATCGGAACAGACTGCCCAGAGAAAATGTGGAGTCTCCCTCAGCGGAGATATTCCAGAACGAGCTGGATGCAATCCTATGCCATGTGCTCTGGGATGACCCTGCTTGAGCAGGGAGGCAGGACCAGATGACCCGCTGCGGCTCTTTCCAACCTCACCCATTCTGCGATATCCAATGTTCTCTGGTATTTTTTTCCTCTCTTGGCAGCGTTCCTCTGTTCGGTGTTCTTAGGCCAGGCTTATGTCGACAGCCAAATACACTTCCATTATTTCCTGAAAGGCCTCCCATCCTCCGGCAAGCACATCACACCCCATTTCAGTGCAGCCTGTTTCCCTGATTCCAGGCTTTCTCTGCGAAAACCTCCCACCCCCCCTCCCCTCTCCGCTCCCTGCGGCTCCCGCTCCGCCTCCCGGAGGGCGCCGCCCCCTCCGCCCGCTCTCGCGATGCCGCGGCCGTGCCGGGGCCGGGGCGGGCGCTCCCGGC
>VXAU01003168.1:734630-755525 GCA_013399695.1 Formicarius rufipectus | reverse complement strand
GGCCTCGCCGTCGCAGGAGCCCCGCAGCAGGTCGGAGGGGAGCCGTGCCCCAGCCCCCGGCCGGCAGGGGGACGCCGGGCCCGCGGGGGCCGCCCCGCACCCCCTGTCCCCCGTCCCGGGGCGGGCGCTGCCCCCGCGGCTGTCCCGCCCGCAGGGAGGCGGGGGCGGGCCGGGGTGCTGGTGCCGGGCTCTGTCCAAGGTCTCCGGCAGTCGCCACTCCTCCCGACCGCTGAGCTAGCGCCAGGACGCTTTCGCTCGTCCCTGGATAACTTGTGGAGGTCCTGCTGTGCCTCCGCTCGGGTATTGCCTCGCTGCCTCGATGTAAAAAGTGGCAGAGAGTCAGCTCCGCGTTACGGGGAGACAAAAGGCTGCTTTTTCCTGTCGCCGTTGAGGGAGTTTTGTCAGTCTGGCAGGTTCTGCGAATGCTGGCTTTGCAAAATTGTGGCCTTGCAGTAGAGAGGCCTGTGGGGTAGAAAACTTGGAACTGCAGAAATAGTTGCACATTTTTTCCCCCTCGATCTGTTTAATTGTTAGACCTCTAAGGTATAAGTGACATCTCGGTGGAAGTAATGCAGTTTGTTTTGCTGCTAGCAGGGTACAAAACAACTTAGAAACATGTTTAAAATAATTGCAGTGTTCTTATGGAAGGAATGAGGGGATGAGAATCTTCTCTTAAACGTGAAGGTGTTTAGTCTCGTGGTGCCTGTGATCTCCATGTCAACTTCAGAGAGCTGTATCCTTTGGAAACCTTCAGCAAGGTTCAGAGATTGCTGCTTAGCACAGACAGCCTTATTGCAGCTGTTCAGAGGACAGGAGCGTGGCAGGCACACTCAGGCTGCCCAGCTGGGACTGTGCAGCGAGGAGGGAAAAGAGTGTAAGAGCCTCGATCTTGCAGCAGCCCATTCCATATCCCCTTGCCCCAGTACCTTCAGCCTTCTCTTTTGTAAGCAAGTCCTGTAAAAGGCTGCGCATTTGTGTAGTAACAAAATCTTCTTGAAAGTAAATGCATTGTTTTCAGGGAAAATAAGCCAGAATTGGCCCAAGAAACAAGCCGCACAGCAGAATCATAAATTAATGTGCTACTTCATTAGATAATCTGATTTTCCTTCTAACTCCATTCCCAGCACAGGTCAGAATGCCTACTGCTTCATATGCACATGCAGATTTGCAACTGTACTGTCTTTTGAAGTTGAGATAAGAGGATGGGAGAAACAAATAGGATGTCCTAAATACCTTATACAAAGATAAGCTTCTCCAAGCATGCAAAAGCCTTCCTTTTTTTTTTTTAACTGTTTGTTGGGTTTTTTTTAAAATGAAGCTAAAATAATTATTAATTCCTTCTTGTTACCTGTCAAATTTGTCAGGTATGCAGGCAGAAGGAAACTAAAGTCTCTGTGTCACTTCTGTATGAAAGAACACCAGCTTGATTAATTTCTGTTTATCTTTAGGCAATTCAGGCAATTTCAATTTGACAGAACTCTGAATTTTAGCACTGTTTTTTGTTACTATTAAGAAATAAAAGTTTATGAACACAGTTGAAGTTATTTAACTTTGTATGGTCTTGAAAGGATTTAGAAAAATAATGAAATGTTTAAAAAATTTGATTCCTTCCAAGAAGGGAATATACTAAAATCTGATTTGTGGTTTGTATTCACAAGGTAGAGCACAGAACACAGGAAGAGTCCAAATGCAACTTAAGACCATGGCAGCACACTGGAGAAAAATCCTGCTCATATTTGTGACAGCTCAAGTACTACTTGCGATAAATGCCTTTGAGGAAGAGGATGTACCTGAGGAATGGCTTCTTCTTCATGTTGTCCAAGGTCAGATTGGAGCAGGAAACTACAGCTATTTGAGACTAAATCACGAGGGAAAGATAATCCTTCACATGCGGAGTTTAAAAGGTGACGCAGACTTGTATGTATCTGATGTGACACTTCACCCCAGCTTCGACGAATATGAGTTACAGTCTGTAACTTGTGGCCAAGACATCGTCCATGTGCCTGCACACTTCCGCCGCCCCGTGGGAATAGGGATCTACGGCCATCCCTCTCACGTGGAGAGTGAGTTTGAAATGAAAGTGTACTACGATCGAACAGTTGTACAGTACCCATTTGGTGAGGCTTCTTATAACCCTGAGGAGATGGAGGCAAATCAGAAATACTCACAGTCTACAGAAGATGAATCTCAGGATGAGGAGTCTGTTTTCTGGACTATACTTATTGGAATCTTGAAATTAATACTTGAAATTCTTTTTTAAATTGATACACACTGGACTAAGTCACACTTCAGCCTGTGAAATTGAGTATGAATGACTTGCTGTAGTATTTAATAGTTTTTGTTATGTTTCCTGAAGAGGCATTCAGGTTACATTTCCAAAACCAGAAAGGAGGTGGGGAGAAAAAGCCATATTTAATTTTATATTGTAAATCCTCCCCTATATGTAAAATGAACAGCAAGCACAGTATTTGCAGTGCTCTTCAGCAATCAGGGCTTAAAAATGAATGTATAGTTTGGATGTTGTTAAATTCACTTTAAATAGGTGCTTAGGAAAATCAGCTCCAATTCAGTATTTTCTATGTTTTTTTATAAAGAAAAGTGAAATAAACTCCCGCACTTCAGTTCCCCTCTCAATTTAGGGCATATTTAAAAATAAAACCTGCTTCTTTTCAAGCAAGTATCTCCAGTAAAACTAATTAGCAATGGGTTTAAGTGTATTCATCAAGTTGAGGAGCCTAGGGAAAATGAAGGAGAAAACAATCAATCACCTAAGGGAATAGATGGTCTACATCCCATCAACCATCTGTCAAGCAGAGGTCTGCCCAGTCACTCATCACCACTGCAAATCCATGACCTGAATCAAGTGCATGTTACTGCTTTGCTATTGCTGCAAGGGAGAGGGAGCCTTCAGCTGTTGTTACTTGTCAATGTGGCATTTTCATATCGTTAAAAGCAACATAGCATGTAGTATCTCAAACTTCAGGGGTGCTTTCTTACACATCCTTTTATAGCTTTTTGTGATTGATTGGGGTTTTTTTTTTTAGCATATCTCTATGCATAAGCCATTAGCTTGCAAAGAAAATTTCTGCTGAAAGGAAGTTGCAGTACCTTGTAAGAAGGCCATGTCATGCCCACTTATGCCATAAAGTTACTTTTCCCAGGATTATTTTTCGCTTCGGTAGAGTCTTTCAAAATAACCAGTTGCTATGCAAATAGAGTATATTTAAACTGTTCAGTAATTTTCTTTTCACAGAGCTTACTGATTAGTGCACTAAAATAAACAAGTACATTACTATAATTTTGTACAAAAAGTGGATGTACAATTCAAATGTCATTACTAAAAGACTTCTCTTTTCAAATGGGAATTTAGTTTGTCTATCTCAACATCTGACAGGATGTGATTAGTGACCTGTATGACAAAAAAATCATTAAATAGACAGATTTAAATTTTATTTGGTTAAAAAGTGAAAAATAGTGGTATTGTTCCTCTTAGAGTGGTTAAATAGCACCAAAGAATCACTTTGTGTATTTGTTTTGGACAGCAAGTTTTTGTTATCTTTTTTTAGCCCTCCTTGCTGTTTTTCCCCCTTCTTCCTCCTCTTCTGGGTACAGGAGGGTCTTTCTGACAACAATCACAAATCCAGCGACCTAAGAAAAGAAAGTTGTCAATTATTGGGAAACTAAGTTTGTTACTCATCTAGTTATGCACCTTTCACCATTCCAATAGGTGCTTACCTATTTGCAGTACTTCCTTTAATACAACCAACCAGTGCTTTTCTTTAAGATTAAGCATCTTTTCTACAAAGCAACATACACAATTCACGCTCCCTTGCAGACTTGTTATGTGTAACCACTGACTACACAAATCTTCACAGACCAAGAAGTGCCAGCACTGCTAAGGAGGTGGTTGTTAGATAAGAACTTGACAAACTGCTCGAACTTGCCAGTTATATTTTCAGGTGAATGTGAACTCAGGTGAGTTCAAAGTTATGGGAAGTTACCCTGAGTAGAAATGAATAGCAGTTGAGGAAGCATTGAGCTGTTTATACTACAACAGTTGGAATCATAAAGGCTGCTTTGGTAATTTTAGTTTTGTAGACGTAAGATCTATTTTGTTTACATTCTTATGTCAGCCTAAAAGTGCAATCGGCCACAGAACCTGTACTGAAGTGACAGCTAGCATCAATGCTTATCAAAATGGGACTATACATCACATCTGAAGTACTGTACAGGGAATACTGTTACTGTCTCCTTATTCATGAACTAACTTACCATGGATTTAGTATTACATGTAAAGCAACAGTAGCACCTGTTATTTGCTTTCTACAGCCCTGAGTTGGCCAGATGATGTGACTGCCTGGGTAATTTAAAGGTACAGGCTGCCTGCCTGTCGTAGAGGTACTTCAGTTATGGCTTTGATGCTTAAAAGTGAAAAAGGAAAGGAAAAGGTTGAAAGAGGCATTTACAAATACTGAAGTGACTTTTGAAGTTAAAAGCTGAAACAGCTGCACCAACAATTAATGTCAAAGCTATACTCTAGCAATATGCAGCAATACAGTCTCTTTTATAAGCTTCTTTTATGAAAAGAGGTAATTACCCTCAGTATTCTGTGGACATGGGAAAAAGTAGTTCTGAGTGCACCTGTTTGGATTATACTGTAAAAGCCAATTATATTTCCTATACAGAAATTGCCAGGTTAAACTGTACACAACCAAATATGGAGAAATAAAGCTTATTAAAAATAGCATGTCCTGCAGCATGAATGCTTTCCTACAGTATTTCTACTGTTCTTTCAAAAGCAATGCATGTATTAATTCTGAAAGAGAGCATCCAGAACTCAGAGCAGGTGGGAAGGCAACAAATAACTCTTATTACCTGAAGGAATAGCGTCAAGCCCCACACAAAAAGTGTGATACCCACGGTCACATACATCACAGAACATCATTTCTTCTTCATGGTGAGGCTGCCCACATATAATGCACGTTTTACACTCCATACATTGCCAAGGATAAGTCTTAATCATAGCAACAAGCTCCGGAGTCATATCAAGGCAAGAAGGGTGGCCTAGATTAAAACCAATGTTATTACTTAAATTTCATTTCAGACATAAAAAGTTAATTAGACTGTTCGCTTTTACTGAAGCTGAAGTTTAGCTCACCTCCTTGTGAGATCCCACAGTGCACTGTGTGCACTAGTACATACAGCATGAAAGAGAGACGGAGTCTTAATGGAGGACAGAAAAGGCAACTGAACTGCTGCTGCAAGTGTGTAGGACACTTAGTATGTCCACAAAAAGATCTGTCAAACAAACTCCCTTAGGAATCCACTTAGTGTACACAGATACTTACCACTGTTGTCACACTGGGAGCAATGTATAAGAGCTTCAGCTTTTCCTTTCTTGTTGGACTCCTTACCCTTCAGACAAATTCCACATATAGCATTTGGAATGACCTTTGGCTGGAAGGGTAGAAGAGGGCTATAAATTCATTCCAGAAGAATTTACAGATTCAACAGGAAATGTCATCTACCTCCTTAACTATTAAAATTAACGAACTGTCTGTTAGGATGTGTGAACTTTAAAACATGACAATAATTGACAAGCAGCAGCACTGAAAAAAAAATCATAGATTAACTACATAAAATATTGCATTTGTCATAGTGAGTTATATGTAATCAAATTGGATCAAAAGCATGTACTTGCTTCCCATGAATTCATCAGCTAACATTCCCCTCAGTGTAAACCAAATACGACGTAAGATGAAAAATTTCAGTAAGTTTTTTCCAATATATAATACTACGTAAGAAACTTCCATGTGGATATCCTGTTTATGGAGGAAATTATGTACCATTTTTCTATTTGCATTACATTTGTCCCTAAATATTAAAAATTAATTACAAAGGCAATAAATTTTATTTTTCTATCTAGTTTCAAATTATCTGGTTAGCTATGCATACAGGA
Organism: Formicarius rufipectus; assembly: GCA_013399695.1. Lineage (NCBI taxonomy): Eukaryota > Metazoa > Chordata > Aves > Passeriformes > Formicariidae > Formicarius > Formicarius rufipectus. Next base: position 749,566 of record VXAU01003168.1, on the reverse strand, counting down.
CTAGCTCTTACCATTCCTCCTTGTATCCAGTCATAATCACTATCAAAAACAGAGCCTTGCATTTAACTACAGAGTTACATTCATAATTTTTCTAAGTGATCATGTGGAGTGTGTCTGGGTCCCTGAGATCCATTTAAAGGGTAAGAGAAATAGCAGTGGAAGATCTGTCTGTGCATGTCTATTCTGTGTCCCAACTCCAGAGATACAACAGTTTTATCCTAATGAGGACTGAGGAAGTAGTGAGGCATTATGAATTACAGAAACATGGTAGTAGTTGTATTGTTGAGCTTTGACCACTGCATAACGAAATTAGTGGGAAACTTAGCTGACAATTAACATAGTGCTCACTGACTAGTGCCAGTTTTAAAAACAATGGTGCTCTAAAGACAGCAAGTAGAGGGAGCTGAAGGCATATCCTCTTCCAAACAGCTTGTCAGTAAGCAAGAAGAATCCCAGTCAACTATCAAACACATGGGAAGAAGAACATGGTTTAATTTTAAAATAAAAGTTAAAATGCAAATATATATATATATATGTATATATAATTATTGAGATCTTTCACAATACAACTTATCTTTAAGTGTGTTTATTTCCCAAGCCAGTTTTTTCAAGCATCTAGCAAGGAAATTAAAATCTTGACCCATTTTTAGATTAGTCAGGATACATTGCTTCAAGTTTTCTGAAGTTTCCAATCTGCTTTTTGTGTCAAAATACGGCTACAGCTTGCTTCAAACTGATTGGTCTAATGAGTTTTACTCAAGAAAGGAAACCAACACACCAGATGTTTACAAGTAACTTCCTTCAAAAGATGACAAAGGCATTCATAGACACTTTTTTTTGCTTATTTATTTTAAAAAAAGCAAAGTCAACCTGTTTTATACATAAATATAATAAAACAATAAAAGAAGTCTAACATTCACAAACATCTCTACAAAATAATAAATATAATGGAAGCAAAAACACACAAACTCTTTTAATGTTAACTACATGTCCTACATGTATACCTTTATACCCTGCTCCTCCCAACAAAAGTGGCACATGCCCAAGCCTCATCAGTGTGGCAGCATTTACCCTTCTATTTTTTAGGCTATATTCTATTTTTTTTTAATTGTGTTTTAATCTATTTCTAGGAAAACCAAGCCTTTCTAGAATAGCAAGTGCACTTTTCTAATCAGGCTTCTAGCTTTCTATTTTTCTAGATTTGTATTTTACTGCCTTTAATATACAACAGCACACTCCCTGGTACTCCAGCCAAATTAAAGTGAGCACTGTACCCGTGTTAGGGTATGTGCAGTTCACACTCTGATACATAACTCTCAAGACAGACATTGATATAGATGCATTTATTAACAATGCTTCCCTCTTGCCTTACTTCACTGAATTATAATCATTAGAAACTGGGACTGTTGGAGGAGGTTAGAATCATAGCCTATCCATAATGAAGTTCCAACAGTCTGGAAGTATTTTTACAAAAATGGAAAAGGTAAAAAAAAAAAAAAAGCAAGATTATTCACATTTCAAACTAGCTCAATTCCACCATCATAAATGGCTTTTGGAAATGCTATAAAAAAAGTCTGTCAAATCCAAACGGGAAGTCACAATATCCCATCTCACTGGGAGCAGATTTTGCTTTCTACACCTTCATCTTATTGGTATAAGAATGGGAAAGAAAATGAATGCAAGATCAAAACAATGACTGCCTGTTTTGTAAGTTTTCACTTCCATGCTGCTGTGCTGCAGCTCTCCAAGTCAGTTTTCCAAATAAACCATTTTTATAATGTCCTATTCTGAATGTAAAGCATTAAATTTTCATATAGTGACATGAAACAGAAGTGTTGCAAAATACAGATTCTCAATACATTTCAGTTTTACGTGCAAAAAATCTGTACTGTTAACAGTACCCTATGTGTGCAATTGTAGTAGTCAGTCCTGCAGCAACAAGGACTGGCTACTTGTAATATGACAAAACATAAAACATATGCTAATCGTTCTTTGTTAAAGAACTGACAATAAAAAAGACTCCATATAAAATACATATTTCTTTTACTCAAACATAACTCAGTGGAAATGTATGGAATCCTGTAATACTCATAATGTAGCTATAACTATACATATGTATGCTGATGCCATAGCAATTATCCTTCAATTTTAACTACAGGTAACCAAAAGATTACTGTTCTACAAAAATAGTCCAATATTACAGAATACAGGAAAAAAAGTATTATAAAAATTTAGAATTCACAGGGAAAGCATTTTATATCAGTTAAGCCTTCAGCTCAAAGTGCCTTAACACTTAGGCACATATGGTAGGTATATAGTTATCTGATGTTTTTATAGACTCACAAACAAGAATCATTCTGTCTTACCATTAAAACAACTCATATAATTTGGCTTATTGCAAGTTTTCAAACATTCCCACAAACAAGAATGCCATTCCTCTCACTCTCCCAACACAACACCACCTCTGACTTATCAGGTGGCTGATGCAGGTTGGGTATGCTGACGTTGCAAAGACATGGCACTGTAAGTTTACAGCAAGACCTTGTTACCAACAGAATCAGTGATTTTGAACTGATAAATAATTGCTAGGGTAATCCATTTTCAAAATGCAATGCTGTATACTTCCACTGCTCTTCTGCAATTAGAAGTTCAGAAGTTTGATGAAAGTTCTGCTCCATTTATTTTCTCTCTATGTGTTTATAAGGCCATTAAATAGATTGGACTACTCAAACATTTGGGCATCTCAGATCTAAGTGAAACTGTAAACCAGTGGCACACAATCTCTAATGTCAAGTAAAACAAAGCTAAAGCAAAATTTCAGGCTCCATCTTTGGATTTCATGTTCATGGGAATATGAAGATGCACTTTGCATCTACAACATCTTGCAAAGTTATATGTAAAAAAATATACATACGGTAACCACAGTCTAAATCTCCATAGTTTTTAAACTCCATATTTCTAAATGTTTTCTAAATCTCCATATTTCTTAGTAAGTTCCAGAAAAGATGCAACTGGAGTTTGCTGTCTGTTATGTACTTGTACAGATACTGTATGTAAAGAAAGTTTATCAAAGCTGTTCAATTCTTGCTGGAAATTAGCTTCTTGATGTAACATTTTATTCACTATTAACTTGGTCAATATAGATAGTAAATATTTATGAACATAAAATGCAAGCTATTAACAGCTCACTTTTTTCTGAGACAGTTTCTCAGCATGTACAAACTTGTTAATGACAAAAGTGTTCCTTGTCCCATAGGTTTCAATAAGTATTCCTGTTATATACTCAATACTATCTTAATGTAGCATTTTCCCCCTCTATGGGTCTATTCCTGCTCCCATATAAGTTAATGGAAAACTCTTCAATCAGTGAAATAGGACTAGACAATTATACTCTTTGAAAATATTACAGGATATTCAGATCCTCTCTCACCATGCAGAATAATAACATATAAATAATGCATTTCAATTCCCATTTCTTCTGAAAAGTGTTTTTATCTTAATCTTACTTTTATCATAATTTTTAAAATCATTATCCAGGAATACTAAAGATTTGAGTCTTAGGTTCAGCAATCACTGTTTGACAGCTGAAATGTCTTAACATTCTCACCAAGTTCTTAGCTTAGATAAAAGCATATTGCCCACAAATGTTTCTACAAAGTATGAACTACATAAAAAGCTATTTTCATATATTGTTAAAGTGGTTACGTAGTGGTGCCTATATAACTGTAGTAAGCTTTTTGTCTTCCATCCTATACATCATAACATCACAGGATAAAAGACTGTATTTAAAATCAATGTCATAACAATATGTTCAGCCACATAGCTGCACTTTACAGCACTGGTCTCTTGGTATGCTGCCATACTAAATAGTAGAAAAAACCCAAACTGATAGTGAATGATAGTTTTAAACTGGCAAATACTTCTGACTGCTGTATTAAGGCAGACAGAGAGATGCAGATTTTCAACGATAAATCCACAATGGATTTTTCTAGTGTTACTGCCTAGGAATCTAAGAAGTTAACAGAAGCCACTGTACATCTAGGGTAAAGGAAAGCCCCACATGAAATACAAGCAAAAAGGAAATAAGGAAGCAAATAGATGGAGCACACAACAGGAGAACAGCTAGTGAAGTACAGCAAGCAGAAGTTCCATATTATTGAAGAAACCAAACACTTCAGGGAGAGGCTGGTGAGTAATGTTCAGTCAGGGGCTTTTTTCTTCTACCTTGTACCCAGGAACTGATTTGGGTAATACAGAACGTTTGGAACCATCTTTTCTTGGAGTAGAACTTTTGTCTCTTGTTTTTTGTCTTCCCTGAAAAGAATCCTCCTGGTTGTCTGTGGCGCAATCACCTTCAGATACATTGCCAGACGAATTGTCCTATAATAAAAATACCATAGCTATATTTTTTTATTTTTTGGATAGACAGACAAGTCTTTTGTACGCCCCTTAGAGCCAACTAAAGTCAGAGAAGGAGACGTCATTCCTTCTGCAAAAGCATGAGGTTTATTGCAATCTAAAACACCTTTGCTAACAACATTCATTATCTACTTTTTTCTCATGCTAAGAGATTAGCATCAGCAATAGCAGTCATGTTTTCCAGCTGGTCTTGGCACCAGAGTGGAGAGCACAACAGTGTAAATCTTTGAACCATTTTCCATTAAAAGTCAGCAAGAAATCCATTATATGCAAATTGCTGTTTAAAAAGTAAAGGGCCAGCAAAAAGTTAGAAGTGCCCTTGTCATGCATTTCAAGTGTACTATTAAACAGCACTGCCTTGAATTAAACATGTGAAGGTTTTTTTCTGCCACCCTCATTTACAATTTTCACCAGGAGAAATCTAAATATTTAATTTGGACTGCAGCAGAAGAATGCCATCAATGGCAAAATGCACTTTCATATTTAATATAGAACCAAACAACAGGATTTAATGTTGCAGTTAAAGCTTTTGTTTTTTGAGGAATGAGGAGGCAAGAAAGAGGGGAAGAGGTTCAAAGAGAGATCAATGTAAGCATAATTAAGAGCAGCAGCACAAGACTTTTCTCAGAAAAGTGTTAATAAAGGCTTCCAAAAAGCTACAGAAGGAAGCAGTACGATTATTCACATTTATTAAAATAAAACCTGAAAGGCCAAATAACAATGGTGTCCTACAGTAAAACGTGTTTTGTAGAAACATAAGTAATCATGTGCCCCAGAGTCTAAAACCAAAACAGAAAAAACAGACACAGGGCAAATGGAGGACTTTAACACAAAAGCAAATCAAACTATGTGGCAACAAGAAATGCTATGTTTCACCGTTATTTCAAGAGAAAGGTTATTTAGGACAGACCCATTAGAACACTATGGAAAACTGCTATTGACTCCAAACAATGGGGAGGGTGAAAAAGGAAAAAGAATAAAGTATACTGTAGGACTCATCAGGAAGATAGGACAAATGGTAGGTAGCCTAAAACTTAGAAACAGAGGCCTGACAACAGCCCACCTCTCTGCTCAACAGATATTTCTCCTGAACTATATGCTCATCCTCAATGACTAGCAAAGAATCCCTGCTTCAACAACCAAGTGCACTTCACAGGAATCTGATTATCAATGTTCCACACTTTTACACTAAGGACATTTTTCCTGCTGCAATCTGTCACTAAAAACAACTTCTGAACTTCTATGAAAAATCAAAGGAAAGTCTCCTTGGTTCAGTTACTTTTCTTTACCATTAACAAGAAAAACTGTCAGTAGAATAGGGAATTGGGAAAAAATGGTTAAAGACTGACTGTAAATAAGCTGGAGTGTGACTAAATTGAAATTCTGAGTTGACATTTAGTATGCTGAGTTTATATTTCTTCTCATAAAAATGCAAGCAGAAACAGCATATTAACAGCTCGCTCTCCTGTGTTAACCTACAAGCTGACCTCTTCCTTTCTTCTTTAGTTATACCTTATGCAATTCAAACAAAATGAGTATTTACATAGCAAAATTATAGATACCCACCATCAAACTTGTTCATCAATCAAGCTAGAAACTGTTAAATGCACCTGTGACATTCCATTGCTATTAAAATTAGGGTAAAACCTCTGGAAAGTGGCTGTCACCAACATGCAAACTACAGCAATACACCAATAGTTCAGTTGTACTCAGCTCATTTGAAGTTCAGTTGCTCTTGAGTACCGCCATGGTAGGTATATGAAAGTTTATTTTAACTTTCAGCTAACAGTTAATTTTGCATTTGTGTGAGTAGGAAGAACATAAATTTCTTTTTAAAGATGCAGTAACGCAAAAAAAAAAAACAAAATAACCAGTGCTTTAGGGACAGATTCTGTGGGACTCTAAACAAGAGCAGAATATACTGTGATCTGAACTACAGTGTTCTTTTCCCTCAGAAAGGCTAGCAGCTTCCCCTTGGGGAAAAGGGCACAATGAAGAGAAAAAAGAAAGAAGGTCCTGAAATTTCAAATAATTGTTCCCCTTACTTTAAAAATGGAAAGCCAGAGAGCAATGTAATTAAATAAAGTACTAAAAAAGGTCCTCCCTAAGAAACTAGTGAAACTAACAGAAGGGAAGGGATTATTGTGTTCCAGAATATTTTCAGTTTGTCTCACCGAATTGCCTTTGGTTTTCCGTTTATCATCACCTCGCCCTTCCTCTGCATCATCTGAATCTCCATCACTGTCCAACGCAGGCAGCTCCGGATCCAAAGGAGGCTCATAAAGAGCTGTGTTTAATGGCAAGTAACGAAGTTCATCTGGAGAGTACCTAAAGTTAAATAAATAAAACTAATTCATTCATGTGTACATGATGCAGAAATATTAAGTCACATAGTATACAGTACTTCTGTGAGAAATAGTTAAGAAACATGGGAAAGCACACAAAAACATGCATCTCTGAAAACACAGGAAGCACACTAATTTCTCCTCCCAAATGTGATACCACTTAGTACTTTGTAAGTACCTAGTACTTACATCTTTGTAGAGCAGATATTCACAGAACAGAAGAAAGTGTATTTGCAATGTTCCACAACTACATAATCATAAGAGGCCATGGAACCACTACAAATCTTTAACCAACCCCCGTTACTATGCCCAGCAGACCATACACTTTCTTTATAAATGTACAGTGCCCACATACCATGCGTACAATTCTAACCCAGGGCACACAAATGCATTCAAAGCAAAGTAAGTAAAGAATACAGCTGTACATTGAAATTCCTCAATTACTGAAGGAGAACCAACAAATGCATATGAAGACAGAATTTCAGAAGAATGCAAAGATCTAATCACATCGCTTACAGCCATATAAAGCTTAACATCTGTAATCTATCCTTTTTTTTTTAAACACTTACTTAAAGGCCAAGAAAAAACTGAAAAAGCCTTACTGCTGATAACAAGCATCGTAAGAAATGGGATACTATTTTGATGCATATTTTGAAAGGTTGTTCCTTTCACTGAGATGGATAAGTAGTTTCACTAACAGCTTAAAAGTGCAAAATAAACATAATATGTAGTAATATTAATTCGATTAATTTAATAAAATTTAAGTCCTTCAAGAATGCTCTATAACATGCAAATTTGGTTTAGGCTGTACCAGCACACACTGAAAAACAAGGCACATGAAGATGAAGAGCTTGTCTAAAGAAAACCAAGCACAAACAGGATGAATACTGTCCCTGCTGTACAATGGTAACAGTTTGATAAAACCTTCAAATTAGTACGTATTTGTTTAACGGTAGTGTGCCACTAGTAATATCTTAAATTTATATAAACAGTCAAGTACACATTTTTCATTAAATATAAAGATCCAGCTGCAATGTCTTTGCCTCTAACTTACAAATCCAACATCCAATTTATCCCAGAAGACCAATCAAAATTATTTTTTAAATGAAAGAGCTTCTAAAAATTTGAACGACAGCAAGATTCTCACACAGAAAACACATGATCACAAGCCAGGATTATAAACACTTTGATAAAGAAACATTAATCTTGGTACATGTGCAGAAGCAGATGATAAGTAAACAGAAGAGTGGTGGGACTGAAATCCATATCTCCTTTTTATCTCCTTTATTTACGCGGTAAATATCTGAGCAGGTCAAATCTTAGGTACTGCAACACATCAGGGGAGACAGTAGTCTTGCAATCAGTACCGTTTTGTTGACAAAAGTTGTCACACTGCGCATGTTTGAAGATTAGCAAGTGTCTCAAACACAGTATCCATTCAGAATCTTACAGTAAAGACACTGAAACATTTTCCACCTACTACACGTAGAGAAAAGCGATCAGTGCAACAGAATTGGCAGTTGAGATGCTTTTACAATACCTTTTGTAGTACTCCTGGAACTGGCCGGGTATGAGAGCCACTGGGTAAGGACTAACCTTTGTCCTCTCCGTAGGTAAGATTCTGTATTTTCCTTGAGGTACCTGGATAATCTGCATTGTTTAACAGAAAACAATGAAATTTCTGTTTCACATACAAACTGTTGAGCCCTTCTCACCAACTATTACCCCAAATACTTTTTAACTAGCCAGTTTTATTGAATTAGGAGAGCTACCTGACTTCTCCCATGAGAAATTCAATTCATTGTAACAGATGTGATCCCCCTCACGAAACATTATTATGGATTAAGTTGAATCACTAAGTATCTAGTGAACGGAATGAACATTAGGTAAGAAAACTTCAAACACTATATTAGGAAAAACAATTTTAAAATTAAAACCTAGCAATTAAAATAGTAAACATTAACTTTTGTATGTGGCATCCTTAGTACGAATTATCACTGTTGGTCCATATTGGTTGACAGCAGAAAGAACACATCCATCTAAGTCTGAAATCAGACTGTAGTATACATAGAAGCCTTTCTTCCCTTAGAAGGAAATAAAACTAATTATCCACTGCCTTGCCTCTAACATGGATCAATACCATAAGGATGTAAACTTTTCATAACAGTAACATCTAACAAAAGAAAGGGTGTAACACTGACAGGCAGAACTCTTTTATAGAATAAACAGTTTTCCTTTTTACTTCAGGTATTGCCCTGGCAAAATTTTGGAGGTATTCCGAAGAAGAATTAGCCTGTTATATGCATAGCTATAATAGTAATAGAAGCTCCTCAGTAACCTAAACAATCTTCAGTTTCATTCTCCTACCATGAGATTAAAGACATAATAACAAAACAACACTGAAATTTTTAGAGCTTCCTGAGACAAGTATTTTCAAGTTAAAAAAGTTTTCAGATTAAATATATTTGAGATTATTCTTAGCAGTATTACCTATTTAACAGCAAAACTGTATAAGACCCTACATGACTGAAAAAATAATCAAAACCTTAATAAAAATTAAAATGGTATCAAAACCAACTTTACTAGAACAAGCAAGGAGCTACCTGTTAACACTGGTAAGAAATTTAAATCTGCCTACATGTGTCTGTAAATCAAAATAGGCTCTTCTTTCTTCCATCCGCTCTCGGTTTAAATTGCTGTTGAATTCTGCAGCTTTCTTGGCAGCTTTTTTAATATATTCTGGAACTTTACTGGCTTCCACTTTCTGTGTGTTCTGCTGCTGCATTTGCTGGAATACAAACAGTTTTATTAAATCGCATATATTTCACAATCGGTTTGACAACAGCCTTTTCTCATTCTCGGTGTTGCAGACATAGTTCTCTCATATGCTAATTACTTACAGAGTACTCTTTATAATGATCTGTAATTCGCTGACGTTCTTTCTCTTGCAGTATAACAGAATACTCAGCATGTTTGGCAGGGTATTCTTTAATCATAAGATCAATTACTTCATCACTACGCAAAGCTGTTAGACCTAAAATAGATAAAAGCAATAATGATGCTATCTAGCAAAAGTAACTGTAGGTTATTTATATCCCATAATGACCAACCCAAGTTTTTGAGCAGCTTAAGACAACAACATGCTGTGCATAATGCTTCTCTTCTCAAGTGGGAATGAACTTGTGCCATTTAGCTTCCAAGGCTGATTAGGAGTTTGCTTGTACCCAAGGAGCCAAGGCTTATGTCATTTCTTCCTTACAGCTAGACCCCCTTCACATTGACTCAATCACCCACTTCAAACTCCAGTGAGGCAGAACCTTTGTTCTAGGCGGGACCTGATAAACAGTTAGTTCAGCTTCCAATGCTGGTGGAAGTCTTAGTTCCATTAATCTCCAGAACCTTAACTGAAATTATGCCTCCTACAAATCAGGAAAGAATCACCGTGAGGGCAACTCAAAGCAGCAAACTGCATGCAGACTCCTGATTCCAAATTAAAGCATTTGAAGTTCAGAAGTCAGAATGCCTGCTTGTAGCTACCATGCAGAACTCCTTCTTTAGAAGTTCCAACACAACTATCTCCCAACATAGACAACAGAATGGAATGACCTTTGTTACTACCACACATTACAAATACAACCTTAAAAATATGGATATTTAACTCAGCACACATCTCTATTGGATAAGCGAGACAATATAACATTTTACTTCTATTAATAAATTCAGATATAACTGTCTTCTGTTAAAAGAAAAACAAATAGAGAGCTGGCAGGTGAGAAATAAAGGTGATATACCAAAGATTGTTAGTATATAAAGTGACATCACATTTACACATACCCATGATATACAGAACAAAATGTGGCGTCATTTAAACCCTAACATGACTGAGACATGTATATTACTAGAGTAAGAAAAATATGCTGAGAGAGCTTGAAAAGTAAGTTGCATCAATTACATCATTCCATTCCAAGTACATTAAAGTGCTTTAATATACACTCTTCTAATTTCCAACATAGAAGCAGAACCAATTAAGATACAATGATGTTTGCTGAGCTCCGACCAGTGCAGCAAAATAAGACTGATGTACTTTTTATTTGAAAAATTACGGTGGTCTCCTTTCTTAAGAAAAAGATTCTAGACGTTAAGTTAGAAGGCAGCAAGATCCCTTTCAAGTAATTAGAATCCAAAACACATTTTTTAGTAATAAATCTGAAATTCCAGTATTTCATGACCAATTTACCAAATTAATAAAAAATCAGTTTTAATTTCAGATTTTATGTTTTCAGTTGAGAGTAATGCAACTTTTCTCTACCAAACGGAACCCACTTTTTCAGTGTATCATCGTTTTTATACTGTAACAAGGAATCTAACAATTTCTTTTCTTACCTAGTGTGCACTGAGTCTCTGTGATAACGTTTAATTCTCTGAGGTAAAGTTTTTCCTTGTGAGACAGATCTCGCCTTTCTAAATCTCCAAAGAAAACAGGGAAGAGCAGTAAGAATGTGTGCTGTTACTCAAACTTCCTCATAAACAGTGTAAAAGTATTTCAACAATTTTGTTTCCAGACAGTTAGTCTGTATTATACTACTACTCCAACAAACATTATAATTTTATAAATTAAATTTAATACACAATGTAGGGATGTGGTCAGTTTTCTTGAGTACTCTGTCTGTAGTTAAGATTTACAGAAAAACTAAAGAAACCTGATATATAAATTCAAATGTAGAAATTATCAGGCACTGAAAGTACAGTCTTTTTTAATTTTACTATGACTTCTAAAAATAAATTCCATGACCGAAGAACCAGATTTGACAAATCTGAATGAAGGCTCAAATACTAGAACCTCCACAATCAAGATTTTGAAGTTCTTCCACAGTGTAGGAATGTAGCCACAATTCAGAATATATAGATATATATACATTGAGAAATCACCTACAAAATGTTTAAAAATAAAACTGAGGTCAGTTTTCAAGGGGTATTTTGCTGATCTAACCCCTAATTCAAGTTTGTTTACAAATTTTCAGTTGCAATACCAAAAAGTCTTATATTAATTACTTTAAAAATCACAGAATACACTTTCAATATGCCAGTAACAAAAAATTAAACGTACAACATATATAATCCAGGTCTGGTTTTGCCAGGTCTGTTTTTCAAACAGTTGGTTCCCACTATAATCAAAGAGACACAGACTACATCCAAACTGTTTACAGTTTTGTAAAAGAAAAACTTTGAAAATAAATACCTGGATATTTTCTTTTAAAGGAAGTCACACCCAAATATTCACTGACTTGCTCCTGAAGCATATAGTATTCTCCTGTTTCATCTGGCGGCCATTTGTATTCTATCAAATTTTCAGCAGGAAAATAACTATATCTGAGTATAAGAATAATGTTAAAACAAATCACAAGAATCCTTAAGAGCAATACTTACATTTCTAGAAATTCAGTAATTCCTACTTATATGTCAATGAACAGCAACTATGAATTTGGACAGGAACTTAGACCACTGTATCCTGTTAACCCATTTCAAAGTCCTTTTGTTACACTCAGTTACTTTGTTACACTCAACTTCACATATTGCCATTCACCCAAATCATCAATTTAAATATCCAAATTACCATTCATCAACATGCTAAGGGACAGAAGAGGAAGAAAGTGCTAGCCCTGGTAGTGGAGAGAACATCAGAAAAAACAACTACTACAGCGTCAACATTCATTCAAGAAGCATGCAATATTTTAAAAACATGTGAGCTGTGTTTCTGATTTTGTATCAGACGCAGCACTTTTTAAGGCTTTTTAAAATAAAATGTCTTAAAATATGCTGTTATTCAGTTAGTTATTCATAAGACATTGCCTCAAGTCATAAAGATGTATGAAGAATATGCACGTAAAGAAAAAAGAGCTATACTTACACATACTGAAAAATACAGTAAGGCTTACAATAAAAAAAAGTGGGAATGGTAAAAAAGGGTATTACCCAAGGTCTTGACTGGAAGTTTCACAGCTTCTAGAACTGTCCCCTGAGCCCATACGCCGTCTTTTGGATGGCTGGCTGCCATCATTGGAATTTTCTTCTGTGTCATCCTGAAACGAAAATGAAGGTAAATATTAAAAAAATTAAGAGTATTCAACAAATGATGTAAAACATAAAAAAATATCACAACCCACATCTTAAACCTACCTGAACTACTGAGCTGTTCTATGACACTCTTAACAAACAACTTATAGGACATTCTGTGCAGTAAATTATTCTTTACTATAAACCAGCTGCATGAGACATGGTGGCACAGGAGGAGAATTAGGTGGTTTCTAACTTGTTGCATAGGAGGATTGAATAGACAGAGCTGTAGCTCTGACCACCAAGTTCATAATTCCTGATGTAAACTACCCCTGACACTTAATCAGACTAGCTCTCAAAAACAAAGGTAAGTACAGAGGAAAAATATCGAGACCTTGCTGAGAGCTGACGCTTAAAAATCAGGAAAAATATTACCGAAAGCAATATGGGAGTTTTTGGGCATATAGCTAAAATTAAAGGAATGGTATACAGTTTACAAAAAAGTATCATTACAGCAAGTAGCAAAAACTTATTTCTTGTGAGGAAAAATAAAGAAAAAACACATACAACTACATATTGCAACAGACAGAGAAAAAAGCTGTTACAAGGGAAGTTAACTTGCAGGTGTCACTATTCAGACTTCATGTGATCTATATAAAGAAAGGGAATAAAGGGCAAAAGAGGAGAAAAAAAAAAAGACTAAAAGTTCTGTAAAATCTAGAAGATCAGTGACTCAGTTGATCTTGCTTTTTTCACTTGCTTAGTTGTCCAGTGGTGCTATATAACTCCTATCTGCATCATCAACAACTCTCAAATCATTTAGTGACCAACCCTGTCTGATTATAGCTGAGGTACAGAAAGGGGAAATCTTCTAGTAAATTGCCAACTGTAACAAGACAGGGCTTTAAGTAATTGAATCTCAAAAGTGGAGCAGTGTGAAGAAATCACATTTCATAACTTCTATAAGAAGTTTGAGCAAGAATTCATCTGTCAGAAATAAACGGATCAAGCCCAACTATACTTAATAACAACAGTGATTACTAGGTCTGTGTTTGCTAATTCCTTTCAGTCTAGTCAGTTTCACATATCTAGTAGGTTTGAAATATCGATTTAAAAATATTCCACTAAATGAGAATATATTGCTTTGGTTAGGTAACATTTCACAATGCTATAATCAAGACAGGCCATCCGAAAACATCATTTGTCTCCTGTATTTTTTATTTCTTGTTTTTCACAATTCTTCACAACTTTTTTTTCTTTCTCATTAAGAAGACTGCTATTTTTCACACAATAAAAAAAAACCTAAAAAGCAAAATTTAACAAAGCAGTGTTCTCTTAATGTAGCCATCCCTTAAAGAATCAGATATGCAGCATCTCAACTCACATTACTAGTAATGCTATTTCCTAGTATTGCTGAATTAACTCAGGGAGACAAACTAAGCAGCAGCCCCCAGTCAAAACAATACTGCACTAGGGTATTTTCTGACACAGCTATTTCTCATCAGTAGTTTATGCCTACTTCCCACACGGAGTATCAATGCACTCCAAACCATCTGAACTGCCAGACACGGTTAAAGCCGCGCTCTTCTATACCAAAGCTACCAAAAGACTTCGAAACGCCTTTAAAAGACAGTTCTCAACCTGAGAGTTTGGTGGAAATGCCTCCTGTCAGTTTCTACTTCCGCTCTGCAATTTTTCTCACGAGTAAGACAGTTTGTTGCAGAGGATGTAGCAGAAGTGAAAACATTTGTGCTGCAATCTAGGATACGCTGCTGTCAACCATTCTTACTGTTCCACAAAACAAACAAAAAAATCCCAACCAACCAACGATAGTTCTGTGGCTTTCTTTACGTGAGAAGTCAAACTGGCAAAAAAACCGACCCTTCCTTCTCTGAAATTTCCTTATGAAACACGGTGACGTCGCGAACTCCTGGGAGGTCTATAAGACCAACGTAACGATGCTTTATTACGCCATCGGGAAGCCTGAACTACCCGCGATGTGTTTCGGAGCGCGACTGCCGACCTGCGCCGCGAGTCGCTGCTGGGACGCGCGGGTGTAGCCCAGCCGCGCCGAGGCGGAACTGCCCGCGGCCGAACACAAACTTTCCCGGCTGCAGC
>VXAU01003168.1:617108-733721 GCA_013399695.1 Formicarius rufipectus | reverse complement strand
CCCCCGCGCCGGCGAACAAAGCGCATGGCCGCGCCCCGGGCCTGGCGCCGCCCCCGTACTGCGGCTCCCCCGCCGCGGGTGGCCGCGCACCCCAACGCGCTCGTTCGGACCCAAGCGGGCCACGGGGCGCTGGGAAGCACCGCCGCCCCGTCCCCTTTTGTTTTCGGCTATCCGCAATACAACGGACATGGAAGAGGCACCAGCACTCGATTTCCACACGCGGCAGATCCAAGAGCTGATATCTTACTTCACCGATCTCCCAGCGTCTTATTTTTAAAAATACAATCACTGCTGCCCTTGCAAGTTATTACAGACTATCGACAGCCTTTTTACTGATTCCATCACCCTCCTGACAGAAGCCCCCTATACAGAAGTGGCCAAACATGCTCAGTTCAGTATTTGCACACCAGTCTGAACACTGGTGTTATTTAACCCAAGCTTAAGGCCCGGGTAACTATTGACTGAATCGTCACTCAAGGCAAAAGACTGGAAATTTGCACAGGTTTCTAGGACTGCAAAACATATCTTCCCTTCTAGCTAGGGTTCTAGGCAGACTGGCATTTCATCATAGCTAAAACTAGGTAAAAAAATGAACACTGTCTTTTCTATCAAAAAGCGTGCTATTAAGAAAACTGATACCTGCAATTTCATGTAAAAATTGGTTAACAGTCCTAGGCACACAACACACAAGCAACATTCAAAATTTTCCAATATTTGGCCTTACACCAGCTGCTTCCACTTCCACAGCAGAGCATATACAACAGATGAACCCCATATGTACTGAACCATAAACATTTCCAAAGCATTTTTCGGTGGTTTTTTTTTTTTTCCTTAACAGAAGAAAAACAAGCAGAATTGTCTCAACTGTATGTCAGTTTTGATATGCCAACAGAAGTAGGACAAAAATGAATACTAAAATAATGATGCTCTGAAAATTTTCAAATGTACCATGTACTGTGATGCCTGAATCCATCTGTGGCTTTCAAAGTATTAGTCGTAATAACAAGCCATTACCAAAGCCAGAGCAATAAACGTGTCAGTTTCACATTTAGCTGAAACCCAAGTGTCTCTTTGAACATCCCAGAGGCACCTGCTGGCAACCTAAAGGGAAAAAAGAGAAAAAGCTATTTGTGACTCTATACACAGAACAGGTTTACTATTTATTTTTTAAAGAACACACAGCATTATCTAAATACTAATGTAGTAGCATGGTGAGTGTTACAACTACTAATAACAATGCAAACGTTGAGTGAAAATTAAATATTCCCGATTGATGTTTAAATACATGTTCTTGCTTAACAGTTAAGCTCCCACCCTCCACCTCAGTCCAGTCAAGTTGTGACCATTTACTGGGCTCTCAACAATTTTGACAGTTGTTTCCAAAGCTAAACTGTGTGAACTGATTGCTGAAATAAACATATTCCTCATGAGAAAAAAAGTTGACTTGGACCACCTCACTAATCTGTTTGCACCTCATTATTTTTCATTTTCAAAAGGTATTATGAATGTTTGCTTACAATCATTGCTTGTTCTGCCTTTTCCACAATTAGCACAGATACCACATATTTATAACGGTCAAAGCCAAATTCCTTCACAGCCTTTAGTATTTCTTCTGAGATAGAAGCACACAAGGAGGGACTAGAAGCTCCATCGTATTGAGCTTGTTGAAGTTTATTCTACCAAAAACAATTTTGAAACATTAGTTTTCATTGTGGTAGTCTTTTACAAGAAACCTTTTACAGTCATTTTCATTACAAGAACATGAGAAGAATGAGTAGAATAGTCAATATAGACAATGTTGTCAGTGAAGGATGTAATACTTTTGCTCTAAAATGTTTTATGTTTTTTTTTGAAAGTGACAACATATCCAGCCAATCTCCATTTAACAATGAGGAGTTTATTCATCTCCATCATCTGGGCTCAGGTCACAGGAAAATACTGCTACAATTATCCAAGGCAAGGCTTTCAGATAGCAAAATGAAAAAACTCTGGTATTAACGATTCAAATTATCACTAACAGCTATGTGTTACCTCAACAGATTGTTTTCTTTCATTTTTGCCTAATTTTTGTGTATAGTCATCAGACCATTAAGGATACCAAGCAAATTTTACACAGGTCATGTGATACTACCAGAACTAATAGGATTCCACAAATTTCAGGTCATGATCTTTGGCTAACTGGATATTTTGCAGAATATGGGTAATTTGAACTGTGGTGTAGCTCAATTTGATTTAAAAAAGGCAAGAGTTTAAGAAGATTCAGCTCCACATAAAGAACACCTAATAACCTCAGGACTGACCTTTCAGAGGCCTTTCTGCACTTTGCCAACACAAAACACATTCATAACACATTTGCGTGACAAAACTCAAAGACTGCAGAGATTTATGCAAAAGTTCCATAAGTACCTTTACAAGACAAGCTACTTTTGCAATAAAATGAGACAATTAATTTAAAAAATGCTATACCGTTAGTATTTGTTGAGCTTTGTCTCTTACTAAACAATCCTGAAATTTATTACGTGACTCAAGTCTGTATGTGTTAGTGGATTTTGTCTTTGGCCGTTCTTCCACTGGAGCCACACTTAAAGCGTCAGAATCTGATCTTGTCTTTTTTCCTTTCATCTGTACAGAGTAATAAATAAAGTCCACATCACATGTCAATATTTTACCATTTAAAGTCTCTAAATAACACTTTATGGTGTACAGTTAAGAGGGAAAAAAAAAAAAATTAGTCTAGGAATATGTTAAAAAAAACCCAAAAAAAACCCCAAAAAAACCCAGAAAGCTAGAAACTGGGTATCATCTTCTGGCTACTGTTTTGCCTGAAAAAAAGAAGTGGTTGACTTACACTCACTTTGGACTTCTTTTCTGACAAAATCCAACTGAAGCTTGCATTTAAACTCATTTAATCAGATACACCATAGTAGTACCCTGAATCCACTCTGTTTTCCAAGTCAAAATACACAGATATTAACATATCCATCCAAAACTATTAACCACAAGATCAAATTTTTTATTCAAACAGCCTACGTAACACCCAAAATATGCATTTGGTTAATTCACACTTCATTTTACTTATCCTCATTCCTTGTGATTCCTTATGAAATCACTAAACAAACTCCTTACGTATTGATGACTTAATTTGCCCTTTGGAAAAAAAAAAAAAAAAAAAAAAAAGGAAAAATAAGCTCCAGTCTGCAAACCATTGTAATTTTGCTTGACACTTAAAAACAGACCTCTGAAGATCCAGTTTTCTCCCCATCCAGCTATGTACTCTCTCTTCAACATACACAACAATATTTGTCCCTCTGTGAATGCTGTCCCTCTGCAGCAATTCTGATGCTGCAGACAAACAATGTCACCTGCTGGCTTAAAGGGCTGGCTTAAAACAGAACACAAAATTAAAACAAGAGAGAGATAGAAAAGCATAGGGAACCAAAGAGACCATAACAAACACTACAGGCAGTGGTCTTCCATACCAGCTACCTTCTAATGAACCACTTTCAAGTTCTGCAAACTGTCCAGACTCTTACTCCACTTTCTGACTACAGCTACAACTTAGGTGAGAGAAAATCATCAGTTCCTTCCCAGAGAGGCAGAAAACAGCTCAAAGGTGAAATAATAAGGCTCACACTAAGTACAGAAAAAAAACCCCAATACACTTATGGATAATATAAAAGTCTAATGATAATTATTTGAAGAGATGTGCTACTCAGGGGCTCAAAACTTTCAGTATGATGCATTTGAAGAGTAAGGGAATAAAAGCAGTTTCTTCTCTATGAAATCACTTATACGTTAGCCCTGTCAACGCTGTGGACATTACCTGTATGTCTCCTCCAGTTCCTTAAAACCAGTGACGTTGGCAGCCTTAGTGCAAATTGCTGCAGATGTTTGTTGATACTACACCAACAGTGCAAACTCCCAATAGCACTTACTCTAGAAATGCTAGGAGCAAACACATTTGCACTGAGGCTGTGAACACTTACTATGTTCTAACTGCAAACTTAGATCTCAAAAGAATACAGCTCTGACATGTTCATCACAGGTCATCTAATAGAAGAAAAATCATCTCAAGTCTTCCAGCTGAGCTGCTCAAAAGAGCACTCCAATTCATGTGAGTAAAAAACAACCTGTGAAAAAGGTCACAACCCAAACGACAGTTCTTTGCTAACATGGTTCAGCTTGAGTTGCAACATTTTGAGCCACTTCCATTATGGATGGAAGAAAATTCATGTCCATAGCACACAACGTTAACAACGCTACTACTGAAGAGTTTACCTGCTATTAGTGACAGGAGTTTTCATAATCGCTTGCAAGATGCAATTAATGAGGCAACCAAAAACCTGATTGATTTCTCTACACAAACAGCTAGTAAACAGACCTACGTCTGTAGACCACAGTAAAAACACTGTGATTCCAAGTTTTAGCACAACACTGCAGTTACATTTCTCTGTAATATTTGCACTCTCTGTAAAAAAGTATTTAAAAAACTTAAGAGATGACTTTAAACACTTGACCAACAAAAGGATGTTCTTGTTATTGGACTCTACTACACCGGCTTAACCCCGGACATGTGGAAGTATGACAAGAATAAAAAAAGCTTTTGCTACTTGAAAACTTGGAAGAAATGCTGCCTGTTAATAAGCCTGTTTAAAAAGGAGAAAGAAAAAAAAAAACAAAAACAAAAAACAAAAAACTGTTAAAAGAAACAAGAAACAGTTCCTGTTTATTTCTTAAAAAAGGGTGCTGCTCTAACTTAGGTGTGCCCTCAAGCAGGGAGGACCGCCGTCCCCTCTTCACCAGCGCAGCATCCCGGCCTCGCAGTGCCCGAGCCAGCATGCCCGCTGCGAGGCAGATGCGAACGGCACACCCGACCGCGCAGAAACGGGACGAGCTTCCAAACCCAGCGGGAGCGCCATTCCTGATGCAAATTTTCCCGAGACCACACACGCACCTTTTAATCTCACGCCGAGCCCCCGCGTTCTTCCACGCACTGTGCCGCTTCCCCTCAGGACACCAAGCCCCATCCTTCCCTCCCAGCAGAGGGGTCCGGACATCACACCGCTGGGCCGTGCCCGCTGCCCTCGCACCGCTCCCTGGGCGGGGGGAACCCCCGCCGGCTCAAAACCCTCCCCGGCGCCGCTCACTGTGTCTCTTTATCGGCCGAGTCCTGTCTGGGTGCCTCGTTCCTCCCTCCGCGGGGGTGGCGTGTTTCGTGCCCTCGGAGCGCTCCTCCGTGGCCTCCGCCGGGAGTCGGGGCCCTACCCGCACCAGCCGGCCGTGACGCAGCGCGGGCGGCGCTACCGCAGATCCCGGAGCTACCGCAGATCCTGGAGGTACCGGCGGCACCTGCGGCCGTGGCGGGGGCTGCCCCGGCAGCGGGACAGGGGACGCTGGGCCCGGGGGGACGGCCGCCCTCCCGGGTGCCGACGGCCCCCGCTGGGCCCGGGGAGGTGCTGCGGGGCGGGACGGAGAGGGGAAGGGAGGGGGCAGCTCTGCCCGGCGGCTGCCTCTGGAACCCGGGCCTTGGTGACTGCTTTCTCAAAAGGTCACTGTCCCAAGCCCGTGCCTGGCCTGTTTTAGGTTAATAATAATAATAATAACAGCAACAACAAAGGGTAGCAGCAGTAGCGGAGGTCTTGCTCTGGCCTCCTGTCCCTGACAGTGAAATGGATGACGGAGGGTGAGAGACAAATTAAGGTGAAGGTCTGAGTGATATGAGCGTTTTAGATTGTTTAATTTTAAGGGGTTTTTTTAAATACCACTCCTGGTGGCAGGTAATACTGGTTCCTGATAGGAGCTGTTACCTGTACTCAGTGCTAATACCCATGGAAATATGTCATCCTTCCTTGAAGCAGTGAATTAAGAAATTATGTACTGTGAGGGTCAATTCTCCACTTAATTAGAGAGGGAGGAAAAGTGTTTTTAATTTAACTTTAATGAGCTACTCCTTTATTTGTTGTGGTACTTCATTTTCAAACAATTTCTTGTTTGTTTAATGAGGAAGCATGAGGTTTTTTATTTGGTTTTTTTTTTTTACTAAATCAGAAGCATTTTCTTCCCTGTTAGCATGGATAGTTCTATCCATGCAGATTTTTTAGTTTAAATGTCTGCTTCTGAATCACTCCATCTTCCTGTTTAGACTATTTGAAACAGCATCAGTTTCCCTGCAAACTCAGATTAGGCAGAGCATTTACACATAAACTGTTTATCTTTTGCTTCAGTCTCTCTTGTCATCAGTTCAGTAGGTACAGCCACTCTGAAATATACCATCCTGACCTTATGAAAAGAGAGCAATTCTTCCCCTCAGTTTTCACAGGGTGGTTCTGGTTGAGAGTCCCTTTGATCATTTGCATAGATGAAACTTGCATTGCATGCCTTAACAGCTTGTTTACAGAAGCCATATCTGACTGTGTATCTATGTTTATGGGTATGTTTTCATAATTTTCTTTCTTCTCATGTGCTTGCTTGACACAAGGATTCTTTTTTTGTGTGTTTTGGTTCTAGATGGCATTATCAAACTCAGTCACTACTTGTCTTTCTCAACCTGTGCATTATGCAATTTGCAAACTTGGATTTGAGAAGAAACACACCTATGATATTAATCATATTTTATCTGGAAATGGTGAAGTCTGTTGGCAAGCTCTCACAGAACATGTGTGTTACCTTGAATCAGGTTGGTGTTCACCTGCTCTACTAGCAATGATACATTTAAGACTGATGCAGAATTTCAATACAGTTCATAGCAATACTACCTTAGTTACAACTTATTACAGTACAGCATTATTTTTACTGATGATTTAGAGTACATACGGTTAATATCTATAAAGAGCTTTAAATTTTTCATCCACATTTGGTATTTGGCTTTTGCTGATTCCTAAGGTTTGTGTAATCTGTAGCTGCTACTTTGCCTTCATCTTGGTTCCCAGGTTAATGTGACTGTAACATAAGGGTTTGGTTCTGCTTCTCTTTGACCTCATAGTTGCCTTATTCTATGTCCTTTATATTCCTTTTGCAGTAAATTTAAAACACTCAGGGACCATCAGTATTCCTACTGCTGCCTCTGGTTTTGTTTCCTCAACTTTAGCTCATACAGAAGCACCATTTGGTTTCTCATCAGTATGTAGAATAGTTTGTAGTTATCTTTTAACTAAATAAAGCATTTATGCCCAGGTGAACTCACTGAATTTTAATTTGCCAAATTGCATCATGCAAGCTCTGTCATTAATTTACAGAGGTTGTAAAAAGAGTAGATGTTTTTGCATTAAGGACTATCTTTCAGTAAACCAGAAGAATTTATTTTTCTATGAAGTGTCCCACCAAAAAGAAACAGTGATACCATTCTGTAAGGTGCCACATTGATTTGCATTCTTTAAAGAGTGTAGGTGATGCAGCTTGATTCATCTTGCTGAGCATGCACTAGCTTTCAGCTTGATGATGTGGAATTTCTGTAGAAATTCTACTAGGTTCCTTTTATTTCAACAAAAGTAGTACACAATGATCCTATTTACTTCTGTATTTTCTTGTGTTAAGGTTTTGGGTTTTTTATTTTGTTTGGTTGGTTTGATTTTGTTTTATTTGGAGTAGGTGGTCAACCTTACCTGATTTTGCACTGCAGTTTTACTTTGCGGTGTCTTATATGTGTGGTGTTTTTGACAGTGAATTGTAGTGTATTGCTTATGCTGAAATAGTCTGGGTAAAATTCTCTGTGATAACTAAATAAACAAGCTGTAGCAAGTTTTATTCCTTGTGAGTTTTAAAATATTGGACCTTCAGGAAGGTTGGTACCCTAATCACCTTCTGTTTTTCGATTTAAGATCAGAGTGTAGATTATATCAAGAGTATACGATCATTAGGACCTGTATGTGAATCTGTTAATTTGCACTTCAAATCTCAGACCAAGGAGCAATTCGTAATTCAGTATGCATCGTGGTTCCACTGGACAAACTGCACAGAGGTATAGAAATTTCTGTTAACAATTTGTGTTTTGGCTCATGAACCCTTTGTGAAAGTCTAATGTAAGAACAAAAAAGAGATATTCATGAACCAAAAATGTTTAGCATTTGTAACTAATTGCTCTTCTCTGATACTTAGTCACTTGTAGTTTTCCTGACTTTGTAATTGGATTATTAGAGAACATAAGGTGCTTTGGGCCTGTTCTAACCTAAGATTGTAGGATTTTATTTTTCCTATAATCTGTGCCTAGTATCAAGTTTTACCCTTAAAAGTTATTGTGGATAAATTTGCAGATACAGGGGACTGGATATCAAGAGGTGCTCTAGGGAAATTTCTCTCCAGGCATCTGTATTTTTATCTCCTTGGCACAGTTTTCTTCCTAAATTTGCATTGCAATTATCACAGAGGAATATTTAGGTTTCTCTGTGCTTTTGACCATTTGATTTTTCCTTCTGAATATTTAACATAACATTCTTCCTCTCCCCCATCATACAGG
The DNA here is from genome assembly GCA_013399695.1 of Formicarius rufipectus. NCBI lineage: Eukaryota > Metazoa > Chordata > Aves > Passeriformes > Formicariidae > Formicarius > Formicarius rufipectus. The sequence continues at coordinate 725,269 of VXAU01003168.1, read as the reverse complement.
TATTTCTTGAAGTATTTGATGTTTTACAATATACACAAAGTACAGAAGTTGCTCTTGGCTTGATGAAATTAACATCATGTTTGGAACGAGCCTTGGGTGATGTAAGTGCTAGGATGAGGAGACCCTTACAGATTTGACTTTATAAGATGGGAATGAGCTCTTGAATTTAATTGCATATTGAAAATATTAGATTAGGCTGTACTATAGTAGTACACTAATAGCCCAGGTGCATTTTGGGTTGAACAGAGGTTCTTTTCTGGATCCAGTTTTGCTAATGGAAACATCATCTGGGGCTCTTTCACCAGTCCTGGTAGAGTTGCTTGTGTGAGTGGTGTTACTAACCAATTTAATTAAAAAAAGAGTTTGATTAATCCATAGGTCTTTGTTACATTGATTTATTTAACTGAAACAGTGAGCAGCATAGCTTCTACAGAAGATCTGTTGGTATATTAGCTTCAATGAGGAGTGGCATGCAGCTGGAAAAATGGCCTGCTAGATAACTTTATTCTAAGAGAGAAGAGAGCAAAAGCTACTGAAAGAGTATTTGCTACTGGGCTATATTGTGCACAGATAAGTTAAGATAGCTGATTGTTAGATATCTGTGAAGAGCTTTGGAGAAAGCAATGGCAGAAAAAGAGAAATGGGCTGACTCACAAACAAATTTGCCCAAGTATGGGGCATAGTGAATTTGAAGTAACTGAAAACTACCAAAAATTGGACAAAACTGTCAGGGAGAACCCAAAGACTAGAAGGCATGATAGCAGTTGAAACCAGAGATGCTAAGATTGCCCAACAAGGATAAAATCTAGGTTAAGGAACAACCTGCATCAGAAGACAAAGCAGAAGTCTCCTTCCTTTAACAATGACAAACCCTATATATTTCTAGGGTAAGAATGAACTACAATGTCCGAGGTAGAGTTTGTTCCCATAATTACATGTTCTTGTTGTGCTTTACTGTTTTTTGTGGGAGTTTTTTTGAAGAGTAGAACAGTATGTGTACAGACACTGTGAAAAGCCTAACTATGGGAATGTTAAGTAGGATATCCACTCTTTTCTGATATTGTGCTGGTTTAAAGTTAAACCAGTATGAGAAATGAATCCAACTCAGAATGGGATTCAAGTCAGAACAACAATTTATCAAAAGATCACAAAAATACACTGAAACAGAAAAGGAAACTTGTTTGTGCCACAAAAAACACCAGATGTACAGCCCAACACAGTGGGGCACAAGCAGAGTGGAGCTCACCAACTCTGTGCTGAGCACCACGTGGCCCCCCCTGAGTTCAAAGTAAAAAGAAAACAAAGTACCTGCTGGTGAAAGTGATGGTTGCAATCTGGTGGCAGTCTCAGTCTGCTCACGGCTCTGGTCCTCCTCTGGATCCAAAGAGAGCTCCCAGTCCCAAACACCAGCTTATATCCACTTAGGCTCCGCCCAGTCCCTCGCCCAGGGCGGAGACTTAAACAATGGGTGATTTACTCTGTGAGGTGAACAGTGGCATATTTTTGGCACCCCTGATGGCTTATTAGCAGATATGACCCCTCAGGTAGGTGTGGAGGCAAGAGAACTTCCTTATCTCACAGAAGTTCCTAAGCCCCTTACTTGTAGCCTGAGGGGTGGAGTGTGCCTTAAACAATACCTGCCAATGCGCCATTGTGAGCAGTTTGTGGGAAAAAATGGCATAGAGGCTTTAGAATAGACACCCACACAGTGACAAACTGATCCTGGCTACTAAAACCAGGACAGATATGTTGCCTAAATGTTAATTTATCAGAAAATTACAGATTTTAAAGCCTTTTTAATGACTTGGTGGGGTTTGTTTGATTAGTAATTTTACAATAATGAAAATGGTTAGCAGGTGAAATAGTCAAGTTATGTGTTTGAAATATGAAGTGGTATAATCATTTGTTATCTGTTTTGCTCTCCTTTTTTAATAGGTATACTTACTTAAGGGTAAAGATTGCCCTTTCCTTTTAAGAGACCTCCTTGCATCTGAGCAGCTAGCAGTTGTCTTTGGACAGTCTGTAGTAAGTGCACAGTTTTGAAATAAGTAGTAAGTACTGAGTTGCCTTTCTTCCTGCCAAGTGGCAAGTTTCCATGCATAGCCTTTACTTGTACTAAGGAAGAGTTTGCAAATTCTGGATATTGTAGATACATTTTCATTTTATACATGTTGCAGTCTGGGAGTATATGATAAAAAACCTCATATATTGTAAGGGAAATAGTTTTAAAGTCAAGGTCATAAGTTTTTACTTGCCTTTACATGTGAAAAATGTACATATGTAAAATTTCTCAAGTCTGGCAAGGTGATGAGCAAGCTGCAGAGTTCATCTGCCTCATTCTTAGCTGCGCTGCTTGAAAATACACATCCTACTCTGTTTCTAATAAACTGTGTTCCCCTTCACCACCAATGTAATAAGATGCTTTATAATGTCGGGGTTGATTTTAGTTTGGCTATTAAAGGGTTACACAGGCATGCTGCAGGTGGCTGTGAGGGAGTCTGGCTTGAGTAGCTTCAGCTGAACCTGATAGCAGAATGTTGTGATTAGAAAGGCATGAGAGAAGGTGTGGTTTTCCCTTAAAGAAAGCATCCAATAAATGCTTAGGTTACAGAATATGTATTAGCTCATATAAGAATGTAATGTGTCAATCAATAAACCGATACTTGATCACCACTCATATTGAGAGTCAAGTCTCCCTACATCCCGACATTATAACACTTAACATATTAGAATTTTTCAAAATAGAGGAAACTAATCTGCAAAAGAATAATAAATGCAAAATTTTGATGACATTTACATTATTGTGTAGACAAAATAGGTTCATTTACAGTCTTACAAGTGCACATTCTTTGTTAGGACAAAATATTGGGTGTGAACTGTGGAAGATAGTGTTGTCAGCCAGTCTAGTATTGTTATGAGGATTATTTCTTGAATTTTGATGGCACGTGGAATATTTAAATTCTTATGATTGAAAATTAAGCCACAGTTTCTCATTTTGTTTAATAGTGATCTGGCAATACAGCTTGGAATGTAAATTCTGTGTTTTATGTTAATTTGCATTAAATTATGATGGATTTATACTACAAGAAGTAAGATCTAAACTTGTTCTCATTTGTTTGCCTGTTATAACTGTTTGGAATGTCTAATACCTAGTTTTGTTTATCCAGTATTATATTCTATAGCCTGTTCAAGTAAGCTGACCAGTTTCCTTTCAGAGAATACTGAGAATTCCGAATAGTGAGTTTACTGTGACAAGCTATGGCCAGTCATCTTGACAATAGATATGGTAGTTTCTCAATAACTTCTACAGTCTTCTCTCAGGGAAAGATAGTAAAAGTAAAAGGGTAATAAATGATAGCTTTCTTCATGCAGTAATCACTTTGTTTATTAATTAGATGGATGTACTGAGGATATTCATTGGGTCTCCAAATGGTCTGAATCTTCGTAATGTTTTATGGCATGGGTTTGCATCCCCACAAGAAATTCCTGCCAAGTAAGTTACTGAAAAAAAACCCTTATTTTTTTACCAGTCAGACCTGTGAATTCTTGAAAAGCAGTTAGTAAAACTTACTTCTCTGATGGAGAAAACAAAACAAATTGTCCAAAGGCCTCTGTCAGTATCCTGACAGATTTCCCTGGCTGCTGTTTCTTCTTTTGTAAATGCATTGCTATAGAATACTTCAGCTGATATTAGGACCAGATACTTTGTGCTCTGAGGAAAAGCAAGAAAGCTTAACTTATTTTTTAAGTCCTCTCAGGGCAGTGAGGAATAACTTGAAACAAAAGACAGAGGGATGGAGTAGGAGGAGGAGCAACAGCAGCCAATATAGGATACAGTGATGCTCTTTTCCTAATTCTAGTCTTTTATTTTTTTTCATGTTTGTGAATTCAATTAATTATTAAGTGCCCCTACTCAGATGAGGAGTATAGGTTTTGGGTGCTCTTTGAACGAGAAAAAAAATCCCTTTGTCCCTGATTCACAAATGTGTATTCTTTGGAAAAGATTTCTTTGTGTAAGCTTTTCTAATACATTATGATATTCTCCCTAGATACTGTGCTATGCTGCTTTTTTTAACTGCGGGATTGGGTCAGTTGTTGGAGACCTATCTTCTCCAAACTAAATGCATTTTAGTACATCGACCTTATGTGATCTTTGTTAACTTAGAGGAGCTTGATGTATTTCCAGGCAAGTATTTAAACATTAGCAAGTTTTTTATTATGCTATATTTGCTATTGTTTGGTTGTCTAAAAGCACTGTTGAAAATAATGCATTTTCCAGAGTTCCAACATTAGATCTTAACTAAGAAACCTGTGTATATTATCATTAGATGAATCAATCATGCTTGTAGAACAACTTTTTAATATGTAGGCAGTTCCACTGACAATTGAATCAAAAAATACTGTGTTTTAAAATAATTGTAACACATTGAAATGTGAAATATGACTGCTTCTAAAAGACTTCAACTGTATATTCCATTTTTTTGGTTATGAGAGGTCATTTCATATAATAGTCATCTAGTTTGCCTTTACAAAATCTAACTTCTTCCAGAATCAATGGGTTCCAGCTGCAAGGGTTCCAGCAGGAGTGCCCTGAGTCTTACAGGGAAGGTAGTGTTGAAAGAGTAAAGGACGGTGACACATCTTCAGTATACTAATGCTTTTCTCAGGGAAGGACGTGAAGTCATATTAAAATTGTTTAATCTCTCTTCCTGAAGACCTTATTCGATTTACTCCTACTATTTTTTTTAGGCAACAACAGCATATGAGCAATCTTGGTGTCAGTGGTGGTCATGGTCAGTTTGTGCTACATAATGACTGTGCCAGTGGAACATCTGCCCGTGGAACTGAGACAGGGCTTTAGGGAAGCAAATTGAGCTGATAACATCCTGATAATTATTTAGTATAAATGCTTTAGTTGTTGATTTGCTTTGAAAAAACACCTACTGCTATCAAGTTACACACACATTTTAAGCTTTCTTTTGGATGGGAATTCATAAGTGTGAGTTTCATGACATAATAGCATTGAAGAATGAAGTGTTACTTTATTATGCTAAATGTCAACACAGAGAATTGATAAAATAGGAACAATGTGCTCATGTTCCAATGTTCATACTACTGTACTGATTTTGACTGAACAGAAATGATTCATTAACATTACACTCTTTAAAAATATTTGAAGTAGGTGGAGAACAACTGAATAGAAGCTGGGTCCAATTGCTGTGTAGTCTTTTAATCTCAATAAAACACAAGCACGACTTTTTGTCTGTTTTTATGTGATTTTATATTATCACCACAAATACAATCTTATGTACTCAAATTCTGATCCTAAATATAGCTACTGTTGCACTTGCATAGTTAAAATAAATTGGATAACTTTTAATTCTCGCTTTACAAATGTTGAAATACTGTTGTGTTTTCAGTAAAATATTAAGAAGAGATTAATAAACTGTAGATTATATATAGTTTTTCAATATTATTTTCTTAACTTGTAGATCTTGATAATGAAACACTTTCCATAGCTGAAGAACTTGTAAAATTGTCCAGTTTTGTGTTAAAGACAATGTTACCATTTTGGATTGCTGCTTTAACAGCTTTCAAGCAAAACAGGTAAGTCAAAATTTTTTAATTATTTTTTAACAGAATATAAAAAATAATATATTTTGCATTTATATTTCTGCATTTCTATATTCCAATGCTTTTTACTAAACCTGTTACTTAACGAGATATAGTTATGCACTGTTTGGTGATCTCTCAGATAGTTTCTCAACTTAAGACTGTTTTGTGCCAACTAAGGTTATAAACTATACTTTGAAACCTAAAAAAGAACTGTTGGAGATGCAGCAAAAAAAGAAGAGGTTTACAAAGCAAGTGGAAATAAACTTCAGCATATTAATACTTTGAATTAAAAAAAAAAAGTTTTGTTTTTCTCTCCAATGTTCTACCTTTCTGTAAGTTATTCTAGTCTCTGAGCTTGAATTCAGTGGTCAGTTTCTGTTTGGCGTGTGTAGTCATTCATTGTTTACAACGTGCATTATAAAGAAATTTTGGTCCAGATCGTTTGGCCTGAGACTTTAACTCAGAAATGGCCAAATGCATTTTATTTAAAAAGGAGAAAAAAACCTTCTGGATATCTCTGTAATTTTTCAGGTATGCTGACTGTGTGATTCTCTTACTTCCTCAGCTGGAAGTTGGACTGAGATTGCTCTTCACTACAACTAATAAATGTTCAAATCGTTTGCTAACAGCTGAGGTAAAATTTCCATCTAAAGTCAACTATGATTTACTGCTTACAATACTTGCAAAATAGCTATTATAGAAGCATTGTGTCTATAAACATTTACAGATATACTCCCAAAAAATTTCCATCAGTTGTGGAACATTATTTATAAGTTTCCAGTTGAGATTCATGAATACCTTTGGAGTTTTTTAAGGTGTCTGCCAGTAAAAAGAACTAAAAAAGTATTTGAAGTTATGTGTTCAGAAACAGTAGTTTAGGGTGGAAAGTAGACTGTGATGTATTTATTTTAGAAAGCTCAGCACAAAATCCAAAAGTCCTTTTTCATAAGGGGGCTGTATTACTATTCATTACTATCACTTGTACAAATGAATAAATAGAAATTTCATATACATGTGTAGTTCATTGATTTTGTTTGAAATCAAATAATAATAATTGTCTTTTCTTCTAGTCTTCTGCTCTCTACACCACTTTCGATGAGGTACTGTGATTTGTGTAGGTTATTTTAATATATATCAACATCAGAATTTAAGCACGTGTGTTTTCCATTACTGGAGTCCAACACTTTCTTGTGTTGAAAAAGACATTATTTCCAAATAAAAGGTGATAGTGAATATTTTAAAATTTTTAATCCTCCAGAAAATATAAAAATCAATGCAAATTGTAATAGACTGTTTTCTTCTAATTATTTTTGTCTTGATATTCTTCACAGGAACAAGCAGTCTGTCATTTTTCCTAGATTCAATTATTGAAAGTAAATACAAATATTTCAAGCAGAAGTCCTCAGTTTTACAAGTCTTTTGAAATATCTCAAATGACTGTCAGTAATAATTAGGACCTTGATTCTAGAATGGGAGAAGTAATTGCATAAAATTGGGATAACTAATTAGTTGGTGTTTCTTCTATGATTATTTGGCTTTCAGTAATATAAAAAATTTATATTCCTACTACTACTTTTTATCTAGATGCTAGCAAAGCATTTGGATAATGAAGAAGTCAACCAGCTACCTGTAGTTCTTGAGGAACCTGCCATGGCAAGTGTTTTGAAAGTTTTGTGTGATTTTTGTTGTTTTTTTTTCCTTCTTGTTTTGGCTTGTTTGTTTTTGTTTTTTTTTTAATTTATTAATGTCTTTATGATCATGCCTAACACTTACTTATTTTATATAGCATGTATCCAACACATTAGGGGCATTAGCTTGTTAGCCTTTTTCATTGGGAAGGTTACAAAGCAGTACCTGGCAAGCTACTGTTGTATTAGGATATAGTACTACCTCTGTTTTTGAAATATAGATATCTTGGAGATGCTTTTCTTTAGACTTGTAAAGTTCAGCTGCATGGAGCAGAAGAACTGCAGCCTCATAGAGGGAAATTTCAAACTTATTTCTGATTGCTTCTGGGACGCATCTTGCATTGTCTGGGCAGATGGCACAAAAATATAACTCAAACCTACCAGAGCACATTCTGCATCTTACTATCGAGAGACAGGGAACAGGAAAACTAGGGGTGTTGAATTTAGAGATCTTTTGAAAGTGTAGATGAGAGCTGAGGTTACTGTCCTGTTGCCAGAGGCAGTGGGGCTGTGGAGGACTTGGAACAAAAGGAAGTCTGTTGTTAGCTCTCAGAATATAGCATGTATGTCAGTTTTGAATTTCCTCAGAAACTATCAAGATGGACGAGTTGCACTTCTTTGCGTTGGTTTATTTTGAGAATATCTGAAAGCCCCTTTCTTACAGACATGATCACATGCTTGTCTTTCAGGGATATTCTATACTCCGAATATATTCAATTCTCTGTGAATACACACAGAATTCTGTACATTTGATGTATATTTCCACAGGAATTTCTTTGGGATTTCTTGAACCACCAGGAGGGCCCACGTATAAGAGATCGTTTAAGCCATGGAGAAATCAATCTAGAAGCATTTCCCAGAGAAGTAGCTAATCAGATAGTTGCATTTGCCATTACTCTTCTCTGCAGATTCTCAGATGAGGATATGTTTTCTCTTAAGGTAGGGATCAGTATTATGTTCTCAGAAGATTTTTTTTTTTTCAGTTCTTTTGGATAACAAATATGATTTTAGGCGGTTTTATGACTGAATCTTTTTGAGAGCTACTTTTTGTGGAAGTGAAGTATTCATCCAAGTAAAAAGTTTTGAAAGTATGTTTTTGCCTAGTTTTCTAGTGAAATAAATGCTGAAAGTTTTCCAAAAGATTACCCTTTCTCTGTCTTGATTTGTTGATTTAACCAGTCCTTTTTCACATGGTTAATCCATAAATTATAGTGATTCCACTTAATTTTGTCAAAATGTATTGATAACTAGCCTGTTTATCTGCTGAGTTATCCAAACAGTACATGTAACACCTGTAGCTCACCCACTGAAGTATGTAGTTATTGAGAAATTTTTTTTTTCTGAGACACTGTAAATAATGGTGGCTTGCTAATGTTATTTGGATCCATACGTGTATTGTGAATTTGTCTAGCAGTTTGTTTCTCAACATTAGTGATTATTATATTTGCTCTCCCCAGTTTCATGTTTATATTTGGGATTACTTTCAATATCATACAGCAACTTGTGAGATGAATCATTCATTGATTTCAGCTCTGTATTTTCTCAAGATATATTGTATGCTGCTTCATTAAGAGAATACTTTGTTGCTTTTCTGTCAGCTGCTGTCAGATTTCTTAGTTAAAATGTGTGAAATTAAACTTTAACCGCTCACTGTGCTGATTACTTCTTTCAGCCCTCAGACATATGGAAGTCTTTTTTGATGTCAGTGTTATAGGTGGCTTGCATAAAATGAAGTATAAGTCTAGGTCTGGATATGATTAGAACAGTTTAAAGAAACTGTTGTATATTGTCTGTGATTTTGTAAATCAGGAACACGTGGTGATAAAACCACTGATGAACTATGCAAGTTGCTACCAGTCTCGATTTCATCCAATTTCCCGACTCAAGCAACAGGTAGGTACTTCCATCTGTGCAAACATTTTGGTCATTAAAATTGCGAGTTCTTAAAACTAGTATGATTGTTTTCTTTGATTTTTTTATTATCCTAAAAGAAATTAAATAACATTTATTTTTTAATGATTTTTTGCTTTGTCTTTCAAAACTAAAGGAAATTACAGTTGCTACAATGAGATATAAGTATGCATGCTCCTATTGTAATCAAGTGTCATCAGGACTTTCTGCCCTAACATAAACCTTGACAACTGATACAGACTTACACATTTATGATTACTTAGTTTTTTTCTAAAATGACCAATAAGAGAAATAAGGTACATTGGCCCATCTGTCAGTGGTACACTTTGGAAAACATTTTATGTTTTTGAGGTGCTGGAATGTATGAAGAGCATTCACTTGTGGTCTGAATTGCCAACAGTGCCTGAGGAACAAGTTCAAACTATCAAAGGGTATGTAGATGCTATATAAGATAGTTCTCTAAATAGTAATGAATAATGGAATTTGAGATAGTGAAATGTCTCTCCAATATTTTACTAGAAAGATGATAGATATCAGAAAGGTTATGAGAGGACCCCTTTGTTGTCTTTAGTTTAATGTGTTGTGCACATTGAACATCATTACAGCTACTGTAAAATCTATAAACGGTGTGCTAATTTGAAGAGAATGAGAAGATACCTGAAACGCAGAGGTGTTAGTGACTCCATATTCTGTTTAGGAAGAAATGATCACCAAATGTAAAACAGCAAATAATGCTTTATTCAGTAAAGGACTTGCTAATCAAAACAGTGGAAGACTTTACATAAAATATTATTTAGAAAAATAGTGTAAAGCTCTCTTGTTATTTGTAAAGGAGGAATTCATTAATAATATCACTAGAGGAAATTGTACTTTTTTGCATCTGAGAGAAGAACACACAATGCACCTATCACATATTCAGTTACTGCAGGATTTTGATGAGTGGAGGATTGATTAAGAGGCATTGCATAGATTGCTGAGACTGAGACAAGGTTGGATTTAGTTGGAGAAATAAAATTATGCTTATAAGTTAGAGAGAAAGCAACCATAATAGCAGGGAGTGAGAATTTAATACATTGCTATAAAAAAATCTGCATCTTGATCTATGCCATTTGAGAAATCATAAGTACTACAGAGTTTTAGAATCTCAAATGTTAATTGTTTTCTTTTTTTAAGGTTGGAAGAAAATGCTGAAGCTAGTACTTTAATTTTGATGTCATCTGAAATTACATATCAGTTGCTGCAATATGTACCCCAGAATTACTGTAGTTCAGATGATCCAATCAATAGTGTCCTAACAGAGAGGTGAGTTTGATGGCCTTCTGGTTCCTGGTGTCAGCTTCTACATGCAGCCCAACATAAGAAGTCTCAAAGCTAGGTTAATAATTTCCCAGTTATCAGAACAATATGGGAAATGTTGTATGCACTTTTCTAATGTTGCTGCTGATTTAAGCTGAAAATTTTAGAATTTTAACTGAGCATCATCGTCAAAATTAAGATGGGACATTGTAGATTTGGTAATTACAGTAGAGATTTTACTTGGAAATTAAGATGCAAAACTATCCATTTTTTTCAGGCTGGGCAAGTAAATTATTTTAAATGCTTATGTCCTAAGTAGATTAGATTGGTTTTAATTTGTTTTGTGTGCTAAAATTGCATTAAAAAATTTGTTTTAATGTGCTTGTTATTACATCTATGTGTGGCATTCAAGATGTTTATACACCACTAAATAGTTCTGTTCTTAGATGCTTTAATATCAAGAGTCAGAAATATATCTTGTAATGCTTGGTGTCAGACTTGGAGGTGTGTTAGTTCCAGTTATGTCTGACTTGTAATACCATTCAAAACAATTTGACTTTTAATTGCCAGTAATTACAGCAGCCTTAAGACTGCCATGACTGAATTAATATGTTGGAACAAAACACTCCTCATCAAACCCATTAGGCACGAGCAGGACAGTGCAAAAAGGATTTTACCTGTTGCTTTACTTAAGTAACATGTGGGCCTGCAGTTTCCTACCCACCAATGTGCAGTGTTCTCATTTACATATAAGAAGCCTAATTACTAAAATGTTAAACTTCATTTTAGAGTTTCCTACCTTTTAGTCGTTGATGTTTTGCTGTCTCAGAGGTAATTTGAGCATGAGAGAGACTAAGAAACACTTCTATAAAAACAATGTTTAAAGTGATGTGTGACACATTAGAGTAGCTGATTAGAATCCGACAGCCAGAACATATTTGTGTGCTTTAACAAAGCATGATCTGGTGTGATGTTGATTAAAAAAAATGGCCTCACCACCTGCATTTTACATAATGTGAAGTTTGCTTCTTGTTCTGCCCAGAAGAAGGACCACACACTAATAGGAGTACTAATTAATACAACTTGTTTCAGTGAATTTTATTATGGTGAATGTTAATTCATTTTGAGTTGAACTATGGTGGGAGGCTTCAACCACAGCCCTGCTATGATTTGATGTGTTCAGTGTATCATTTCAGCCAGGCAGTTTTGTTTATTGTGGTTTTGTTTCTTTGATCTGAAATGGGAAACATATTCATCGCCAGCAGTTATGCATTTGTATTCAGTAAAGTAATAGCACAATCACTACTCCTACTACACAGATCCTTGCTTTTTTTCTGTCTTGAGGTAAGGGCAGTTTGTTTCCAGGTTTTCTGAGTTAAAACGTTATGAATCAAACCACACTGAATATGAAATGTATTTCGTGTTAAATCCAGCTAACGAAAGATTGACATTAAAAATCCCTTCCTTTTTTGGAGGCTGTTGACTGGACTTTGTGATACACGTATATGCACACTTTTTTCTCCACGACCTGTACTGGAAATAGTGGCGATACTCCGCAAAATAAGCACGCAGTGCCATCAAGTGTCTGAACAAGTTATTGCCAGCGCTGAGGTGAGATACACACAGTGGATGAACAAGACTCTACGTTCTCGCCAGAGGCATAACTATCTACGGATGTTGAACAGGTGACTGGTGGTTTTCCTTTGCTTTGTGGTTATGCTTATGAGGGAGTGGCTGCACACTGTTGTTGCTGGCTTCCAGTGGTTTGTCTAAGGAGCTTAAAGTCCACAGTGCTCAAGTGTTCTTGTTAATCAGTTCAGAGATGTGTCAACCCAGATTTCTATTAAGCAGCAATATTGAAATAACAAGAAAATCTCAAATTGGAGAATAATTTAATGGGTATTTTTGGCATTGCTAGACTACTACACTGTAAATTACAAGCTTCGAAATTAAATTTCCTTTAAATATTAGATTGTGTCTTTTAAGTTGCTAGCTTTTCTTATTTAGGCATATAAATGCCATTCAAGGTTTATCTGAATGCAGTAGGTTTAACTGATTTGAAGCCTTTATCTATTTTAGTTTATTGGGCTTTACCATTATACCTGAGTCAGCATCTTTATAAATGAGAGATTGTTGAATATTCCATTAATTTTTTCCCTACTCATAAGTGCTTTCCAGGGTTTTACGAATCTACTTTAAAAATGGAGAAGACTGTAAAAATTGTATTATTGGCCAGGTTATGTTCCTAAAAATGTAAATCATGTTATTTAAGAAACATAGCTTAAACTGAAACTGATGATACACGTTTGCAATTCACTTGAACTCTTGCTTTATTGTCTATGGACTAATGGATGCCTGTGAGTTTTTCTTTGGAATCTTAACCATATGTGTTTCAATTCCTCCCCCCCCCACCTTTAAGGTTTCATTATTTATAGTCTTTGTTTCTTTTTCTGGGATTTGTACAGATTTTTTTGCTGAAGGACATTTCATAGTCTTTTTGGTTTTGGTGGTTTTTTTTCCCCACTGTGCAATATCCACCTACTTAGAATGGATGCAGAAGTCTGAAAATTAGTGACTTTTTATTTTATTTTTAATTTTTTTTTTTTTATTTATTTCTAGCATTAAATTTTTGTCTCCAGTGTTGCAGCTCATCTTAATATTGATTACTCTGGAACTAGTCAGTGTTCATTCAGTGTCTAAGAAGAATGCTTTTGATTATCAGCGGTATCTAAAGTGAGTATCTAAACTTACTTTATAAAAGTAGGAATTGTACATATTCCTTTTTGATCTGTAATACAAATCCTGTAGAGATTTTCTATCATTATAAGTATACCTCAGACAAGGTTCACTTAAGAACTAAAATAACTTAGTTGAAAATATATGGTCATATATATATATTCACAATTTTAATTTTTATTAGACTCTACATTAGTATATATAGAGAATGATCATACACTCAAATGTTGATTCATAAAGGCTGTGTTTATGATGTTGGTGATTTTACTCTTTGTATCGATTAACAGCTAGTTTGGTATCAGACATCGTGAAACATTTGACGATGAATTGATGTGACAGGAAGACATTTGCGAAAAATTCTATTGCACGTTTTGTCACTATTCTTTCTATGGCAGTGTTAATTGCAGTTCTGAGAAATCTTTGCATCTTACTGTAAGAGTGAGGGAGTGATTCTTTTCCAGAAGTATAATAAGCTTTAATGTATTGATCATCTTGAGAGATTTGGATATTTGGAAGACTTTAGCAGCTTTAACTCAGACATTGAGGTATTTTTCTTTTTCTTTTTTTTTTTTCCTCCTCCTTCTTTTTAAATCCTTTAAAGAGTTTTTCTTCTTTGGTGTTATTTCTCATAGGTTTTTGAAGTCAGTCTTGCAGTACACTGAAAATTTGGTGACATACACAAGCCCTGAGAAAAACAAGTGGGATGAAACCATGGAACTTACAAACAAGACTTTGATAAAAATAAGAAAAATCAGTGACAGAAAGCAAATGTTACTGCATCTAGCTGCATAAATTAAATGGGCTTAAGATTGCTTGGACATTCTTATAGTTGAAGTGTTCTGGAATCCTCATATTTGTTAAGTCTAATTCAAAGACAAACTTCATCAGACATTATCAAAGTTTGGATGAAAAATTTAGTCTTTTTATTAGAAGGTAACTGTTGAGACTGGAGATGAATGATCAGGCTTTCATAGAATTAATTGTTTTCCAAATCCACTGAGAAAGATTTACTGTGAACCAAATCAGGATGATGCAGGTTCTACTGTAAGTATATTTTGTATTTTGTACATTTGTGGGGTTTTCTTGTAGTTTTGTGTTGTATTGAAAAATATCTAAGGAAATAATGTGAATAAAAGATATGAAATTTTTTAGTTCAAGAAGTTATTTTTTGCTTTGCAAGACACTGAGAATTATGTCAGATGCTGTGTTCAATGGGTTAAGAAACAATGAACTTTAAGCATAAAACAATGCTCCTTGGCAGCTGTGGTTGTTGGTATTAGTTCTAAACACAGTCTGATCTTGCATTGAGGTAGGGCTGGTAACACAGCAACCAGTTGTTTATATACCAGAATTTCAAGGATATAAGGTGGAATAAGTTTTGCACAACATATGTTTAGTTTGTTTAATTTCATCTGTTCATTCACAATACATATTTAGTTAGTTAATGAGCACTCACATGCACATTCTCACAATAAATATTTATTGTGGTTCAGAAAGTTATCCTCTTGTTGCTCACACATTCATTTGAATAATTTATTTTTTTAAATATATTCTCCCCCTTTTTCATCACCAAAGAGTAGAACTTCAAAGACATGCATAAATTGAAGAACAGATTCACAGTAGACCACCAGTGTCTATCCGTTTGCTTTCTCCTATGGAGGGTAAAACCAGAGGGTAATATCTGGAGAATGTTTGGCTCTACAAAGGATTAGAGAGTCAAGTTACATTTTAATAAGCTTCTTTGTAATGTTTCTTGACTGGATATCATAGTGAGAGAAAACTAATTTGGTTTATTCAGTGTGGGGGATTGATATACACTAAGATCATATTGCTTCCTTAATGCTACTCTTGAAGTACTGTGTGTGTTTGAAATTTAGCCATGTCACTTTCCAAGGTTTTTTTATTGGTATGAAACTAAAGAGTGTGAAGAAGTTTGAACTAGATGAAAAAGGATGAAATCTAGGAATGAAGGATAATGAATCAAATGCAGTGTTTAAGCCACAAGCTAAAATTTCAGCTTCTTTTAAAACCTCAGTTGGCAAATGTTTACTATACTTTTGGAGGTTTATAGACTTTGACTTTGTTCTGATGTGTTAACTTCAGCTGAGTGTGGCTTGGTAGAGACATTTATGATGACACTTACTTTGATGGTGTTAAGTGTGTTGTCAGTAGGTGGGTGATAAGTATTGTAAGGCAAAAATTACTTAAAATTTACATATTGATTGTAGGAAAAGATCAAGAACTGAAAACACAGTCATGTTTTAATGGTACATAAATGTGTGACATGCTTTCTCCTTTTGGAAGTGTGCTCACATACTGAAAAGCATATTTTCAACGACGTAAGTTCTCCTTTTGTTCCTATATTTAAACTTTGCTAAAATGATGTCGTATGCTGTTCTCTTCATGTACTCTTACCTAAGACAGCGTGCATTGACAGTTTCTTCTTTTGTAATTAGTGCCATAGATGCTCTTTGCTGCTAAAAGTCTGCAGTAAGAAACATGATGGACTTCTGGCAATTTTGTCAAAGATGCTTTTCCAGTTTGTCTTCCTACCTCTGAAGCAATCTGATGGGAACACTGCTACCCTCTATTGTTAATCAAATCTTTAACAGGCTGGGACACTCCAGTTATGTCTTCTGATTTAATGCTGTCATTTGCCAGTAGGGCTTAGGCATGCAGGACTTACGGATTTTTCCTACTGTTGAAGGACATATAGAATACAGCTGTAGAATAAGTATATATTCTACAATGCACATTGAGGAATAAATGGCAAGAGATACTCTAGGGATCATTAGATTTGTACTTTATCAGTTACTTACTTTTGCACTTCAGTTATTCATCTTTACCATCTCTTAAGAGAGTCACTTTGAAGTTTTAAGATACAAGAAAGAATCTTAACTCTGAACACTCAGTATTCCTGAAAACAAAACAAGTTTGAAATAACCTAAGACATCCCGACGTACATGCACGAGTAACACTGACAAAACATACCACATTTAAATGCAACTGTTCTGATTTTGTTGTCCTAAAGGGAACTAATTTAGGATCCGAGCTGTCCAAAACTGCATAGTCATCCATTAGGCATTCAAGTAGTTGTTCAGTCTTTTTTCAAAATTCTAGAAATTTCAAGTATCTAGAATTGTACCAAAGAATGTTTTCTTGCAAGTGTAGCATTTCATCCAGGTATTACTTGGATCTGCTTTAATTGTTGGCCTTGCTCCGTGAGGTCTGTATTTTCCTTGAGGTATTCACTTAGTGTGTTTATACAGACATAGATGTGAAATCTCCAGCATCCCCTGAGAAATGCTGGAAAGTTGTTGAAATATTTTTATTACCTGGATAATGCTGATGAGGGAGTGGTGATTCCTGTCAGTTCTTCTGAGTTCAATTAATCGATTTATATATATGTGTGTGTTCGTGTGTATTAGTTAAAAATAACTGACAATTTTTTCCCAATACTTCCTGGTCTTAAAAGCTAATGTTAGGCCTCCCAGCTCCAAGAATTTATGACAGAAGTTTGGAAAATGTGGAAGAAAATGAATATTCATCTTCTTGATTGTGTCATTGGAATTCCTTTGCATCTTCTTGAATGTCCCATCTAAATCAGAAGAGGAGCATCTCTAATTATTTTAGTTTTTCAGTAGTGACACATAATTCCTCTGCCTGCCTTCCGTCTCAAGGGAAGTTTTCAGGTGGTAGAATTTATTAAATAATAAGAAATTGAATGCTCTTAATTGGCATGGATGTAGTTTTCAAGAAAAGGTAGAGACCATTTGTTGCTTATAATAGAACTGGAGAAAATGTTGTAGGAAGTCGTCTGAATCCACTGTGTACAGCATGTGAATGGTTTTATTCAATATGCATAAATATTTGAAGAAAAGTCCATCTTTGAAATAATTAAATTGTAGTTGTGTGAACATTTATGATTTTTGGTTCCTTCTAGGGATCATCAGGATCACATAGAAGTTTACTGAGGCAGACACTGCACAAATACAATGAAGCATCTATTATGGAAGGCATCTGTGTGTGGAAACAAAGCTTGTCTTTTATGTTCTTTCTGTCCTTCTCTAGTTGGTGCTCTCCACAATGACGGTGAGGAGGGGTTAGAAACAGAACCATGTGTTTTTTTACAAATGTGAGTGGCACCACTGGCTTAAAGTAATCAAAACCTTTTTGGGGTTGTCATCACTATTACATTATATAGAAATGTTTATGTAAGAGAGCAACAAATTTGATTTACTTTATTTTTTAATAACTCCCATCTAGCTGTTTCGAAGCAGCCTGATGGCATTTGAAGTGAACACGTGGTGGCAGTGTTTGGTAATTCAAAATAGCACTTCATGCTGACATTCAATTTCTTTTCTTAGGATATGTATAAAAAAAATCAAGTTTTCTTCTGATTTCATCAACTTTATTTATGTGTGTCTCTAATTGTGTCTTCTGGTGAAACTTTTTTCCTCTTCTCATTTGTTTCAGGTCACTTTTGGAGAAATTGAAAAACTTTGGAAAAAAAAAAAGTTGGGCAAATCTTTTAATAATTAGGTGGAGGTTCATCACATCTACCACACTACTTGCTGAGGTGTTTTTGAATTTGCCAGAGGTCCAGCTCCCCTTCTCCTTGCGTAGCTTAAAAGAATGACTTCTTTGAATTTATCTTTTGAACAAAAATAATAGTTGTCAAGAAATGTATTTATTGAGAAAATTGCACTAAGTTCTCAGCCTTATTGCTGTGGTAATGTTTTTTCAGTCTGAAACTGAAATCTGCTAT
The DNA here is from genome assembly GCA_013399695.1 of Formicarius rufipectus. Lineage (NCBI taxonomy): Eukaryota > Metazoa > Chordata > Aves > Passeriformes > Formicariidae > Formicarius > Formicarius rufipectus. The sequence continues at coordinate 707,254 of VXAU01003168.1, read as the reverse complement.
TCGTATACCACCCCAGGAAGAAAATCTAGTTAAGCATTGCTTGTTGGGTGGCCTTTGAAAACCTTGTTCACAGTAACAATTTCAAACCATGCAGAAAGGTTGCAGTTAGAAAATATTTTCATTCATATGAAGTGAATTTTGTACACTGTGAAATCTTGCATAGAAATGTTGGGGCATCTCCAGCAGAGCTTGTTTTTGCCTTACACTACATGAGTGTGTCTGGTCCGTGTATGGTGTATCACCTTTTTTCATAAATTGGTCTGCAGATGCAGGGCAGATTCGTAGCTGGTGTAAACTGTTCCTGTCCCGTCTTCTTCAGTGCAGATCCTTTGCTTTGCTAAGGATTTGCCCCATGCTGTTTGGGGCATAAGTGTGACTTCTATACGTGTAACACATATATATATATTTATTTTTTCATCAGTAGGACAAAAAAGAGTTTTAGCATTGCAGGTGGCATGAGATAACACTTCTGTTTATCTATGTGCAATTTAAGAATTATGGTAGAAGCTAGGAAGTTCAGATGCCCCTTTTAATCCATAAAATACTGCGATAGAAGGAAATCCCTCTTTTACTGTGAAAACCAAAGCATTTCTCTGCTGGAGAGTCAGTCACTTACTAAATGTGCACTTATCCAAAAGAGGGCAGATTTAGAGGTTTCTTAGGCAAGGAAATAATTCAATAGCTACATAGTGGCAAATTAACAGCAGTAAAACTACTGTCAGTAAGAAAAAGGATGCAAGACTGCCTTAAGAGTGACTAATAAGCTTCAGATGAAGAAGAGGAAATAGGAGGGTTGGTTTCTATCTATGCATCATTTTCTGGCTTATGTGTTTTCAAGAGACTGGAAGAAAGAGCTACATAATTCAGATAAAATTTCTGTATAGCAAAATGTGATTAATTTAGTGGCTTACTTTGTAGGGAAGTGGAGATCATGTAGGACTTCAGAGCTACAAACCAAAAGCTTAATTCTTCAATGTTTTTGTGTTTCAGGAAGACGTTCACCAAGAAAAGAAGTGAATTTTCTTTTTGAGGTTTTTTGTGGGCAGTGCTATAGGTTAGAACACCTAAGTTTTGCTTTTCAAAAAATTTCAAGGATAAATGGAGGTCTGTATTTAGTAAGTGTTTTAAGCCATATAGATTTCCAGATAGAAATTGAAAGAAAAATGTTAGTTATTTGTCTTCCCTGGGCCCCAGACAATAGGATGTAAATATGGATAGTGAATACCATATGAGATCAAACTGGCATTCTTTCTGAAGGTGAGAATCCAAGACAATATATAATTAAAGCCAACAGCCTTGCCTACCAAAAGGAGTCCATGCCTTCTGGCATTCTCCACTGAATACCTCCTCTGTCCCTCTCCCATATATATGCATCTCACAGTTTCTCAAAAAAAAAAAAAAAAAAAAGGCATAGTAGAACCAGCCAGTGCCAGTTTGTTTTCCATGTTTTCTTTTCTCTGTAAGGGATTAGTTTTAGTAACAGATTTCATGTGCCAGAAAGTGGGTGAACATTAACTATTTTGTCATGCACTGATCCTTCCCACAGCCCTGCAAAATTTGAAATGCAGGAATGGTTATTCATTAACATTTCTTTGTGTCTACAGGAAGTACATTTACTATGTAAACATGTTTTATATAGAACATACAGCTGTTTTGAACGAGCACTCAATGAAATGTAAGCGTACAGTGCCTACAATGTCACTTCAGAAACTGAGATACCACATCATTGTGTTTTGGAAGAGTGAACACACAAAGGCTTTGCCCAGAAAAAAATAATGGTGTAAGTTTCCTTAAAAAAAAAATTCTTTAATTTGTTTAATTGTTTTGTATGAGAAATATGTTTGGACACTGAACTATTGATGTGAAGTCAGTGTTTAGAAGTGGGGTGGGTGGGGATGTGTTCTGTGGTTCTGATTTTAGTAGAGATCCCATTAAAGGAGGAAAACTCAAGCACCATCCGATAGTCCATTTTTTATATATATATTCCCACTAGAAAAAAACTTACTATGTGCAGAAAATGTGCCTAGAATAGCTAGAAGACTCACAAGCTGCTTGTCCTGGTAATGTCAGTCTCAAATCTGAGAGGAACTTTACTTATAATGCTTCTTCCTTGTGCAATAAATGGAATTTTGTCAGATATGCCTCTCTGCAAGCAACTCCACTGGCTGAACTTCACTTTAAGAGTTCATTGTGCAACTGGGATGTTTACTGGAAAGGTGAGTAACAATTCTGCTTCCCAAAAACAGCAGTCACAGTGTTTTTTCTGGGCTGTTCCTATGGGTGGCTGAAGGTCTTTTGCCCCTTCAAAACTGCAGAATTGTGCATTTACTAAGGTACTTCTCAAACTGGCTGTACACTGTGGGCTCTCCCATGTCAAGGTTACGATTCTTAAAGAACCACAGGGCCAAGAACAATAGGTGTGCTGTGGAGAGGGTTTATGTACAGCAGGCCAAGCCCTTGGACAGCTCTTCACTGCACACAGGATAGATCTTGAGGTACCAAGTAAGCCAGCATTTGGACCATGGGTTGCTATACTATAGGTTTGTTTGACCTTTAGGTGAGAGAATCCCAGAATCATTAAAGCAGGGAAAGACATGTATGATCATCAAGTCTAACTGCTAACCTGACACCACCTTGTTCACCACAAAACCATATCTTTGAGTGCCAGTTCCAGGAATGGTGATTTTATCACTTCCCTGGACAGCCTGTTACAATGCCTGACCAGCATTTTGGTGAATAAATTTTTTCATAATGTCCAACTTAAACCTCAGCCTGTACAACTTGAGGCCAATTTCCACTTGTCCTATTGCTTGTTACTTGGGGGAAAAGACTGACCCCTACCTGGCTACAACTTCCTTTCAGGTAGTCATAGAGAGTGATAAGGTCACTCCTAATACTCCTCATTCAGAAAGCCCAAAATGGGAGTATGGAGTCTGCTGTCTAACCAATCTTATATGCACCTTTTATTAAATGTTAAGGAAGGGGAGGGTTTCTAATGGTTTTAATGGGAAAATAACATTGCTCTTGAACTTGCAGGATATTACGATGATAGGAGATGACAATTAGATGAGCTCATAAATTTTGGACTATAACATCTGTGCAAAAGCAGAAGGTTAATTTTACACAGTTGATTAAAAAAAAAGTAACAAAAAAAAAAAAAGAAAAAAAGAAAACTGCTGCAGTTGACCCTTCAGGATATAATGCACTTGTGTCAACATGGACTCTGCCCAAACATTGTTCTGCTGTGGAAGCAGCTGGATGCCCTGCCCTCTGATTTATGGAACGCCAAAGGGAAGGGGTAGGGAGAGATGAGATGAAGGAAGAAGGAGGAGAAAAAGAAGGGAAGATAAAGCAAATCCAGCTCACCTCTTCAACACCATGCTCTGAACTGAAAATATGCTGTGCCTGACCCTCTCAGTGCTCATCTTGATATTTAGGAACCTGCATCAGCAGAGAAAGAGTGTCTCAAAGTCACAGGCATTGCTACAAGCAAGCAATTTTTCTGTTTCCTTTACAAATATTTTCCTTCGGGAGAGTATGCAGTGGTGGAGAAAGGAGCAGTGGAGAGAGTAATAGCTATTTCTGTCTCGCCTGTAATATTCAAGGTCTAATTTATAGTATTCCATTCCATAGTAGCATGATGGTGTCGTTTTAATGGTGTATTAACACTGAAGTCTGGAATATTTATTTGGTTGAAAATGCATCTGATACTGAATACATCTCTGGGGAGGTGGCTGTGGGATGATTACAGAACTGATGGCCATCAAATTGATAGCATTTCTCTGTCCTCCTGAGTCTTTTGCTGTAAAAATGGGACAGAGTGTTTTCTGGTTAAGAATAATGGTCTCTCTGCTATCCTCGGGGGTAGATGTGGCCCAGCACCTGCGCTCAGGATGTGGGATATAGAGCTTCTACACAATTATCTTCCAGTTTGCTGTTAATTTCTATTCAAATTAATCAGTAGTTGCTTGACATGAGGAATCACATTGTGAGCTTTAAAGCTTTACCACACACCATTGTTTATTTATTTACAGTCTATTATTCATGCTAGAAATACTGGCCAATTTAACCTGATTTGTAACCTTCCCTTTTTTTTTTTTTTTTTTCCCTTGGCAGAAGTCTCCCATGTGATTTGCATATGTATAAAGCCGGGGGGTAAGAGAGTTGGGGTGGAATTATTGTTGCACTGGCCTTTTTATTTTTGGTTGATTATCTGTACCAGGTAATATGAGATAATGCCCAGCAGAGATTCTTAGCATTCCATACTTTAAAGCAGGTGAATGTACTGAAGCAAGTGAGACATTACTGATCTCAGGAATAAGTAACCACATCTGCAAATATGTGTACTCAATTCATAGAGTTTTAGTTAACATGTACTGTGTTAAAGCTATGTTATGGCTGTTTTGAGAATTTGTTTTCATTATCATTTAAGCAAGGTGCAGTCCTGTCTGTGGGATAGAAGGAAGCGTGATGGAGGGAGCCCTACAGCCTGGCATCTGCAGCATGATGATCCATAGCTGTAACTTCTGCAGGCTCATGGCAAAAAGGGTGTTAACGTGAGTTTACCGGTCATGTACGTTGGTGGATCTGTGGGGATTCACAATAGCCTTGCTGGATGGCACGGATTGCAGCTGGTAGCAATCAAGAGGAAGCTATCATTTCCTTTTGACTTTTACAAACTGGCCTAATATAAGTTCTATTTATTCAGGTGTTTTTATACAAATTTTCCAAAGATCCTGAGTTTGACCTTTGTGTATGTAGTTTCCCCTCCAATTAGTGAAATCCATATAAAAATGTCAAGGATGGGTGTATAAGGGACCTCCTAGGTCCTGTATGCTGATGGTACAGTCAAGCAGATCACACACTATCTTTTTCAGCTCTATCAAACACCAGAAATAATTTGTCTCTCCTACTCATCTGTTTGCTATACTGCTCTACCAGAACCTTATTCAGGTTGCTTAGAAACCCTCTTCTAGTATCCAAGTTTTTTTTTCACAGTCCATTCATATTAATTTGTTAGTATGCCAGTACTTTCCCCTGATTGGATGACTCTTCTCTCTATCTAATGCTTGCGTATCACTTTGATGTATTTATAATAAGGAACCATATCCTTTATCAGACTTCATATTTTTATGTTTAACAAGCCCAGCATTTTTAGTGTTGACTCATAAAATAGGTTTGTTATTTCATAGATATACCCAGTAACTTTTTCCTGCACCTGTTTTGTTTTAGTTCCTCATCCATAGGTGTTGCCTAACCCTCTCAGACTGACAGAGGAGGTTGCACCACCATCTAACATAACAACAGAAATATCTGCCTGCCTGCCCTGGCTTTATTTCACATGCAATACACTAGGACATCTGCCTTTGCAACATCTGTTGATGGGTCCTGGTTGTTCTATGATCATCTGATAAATAAAATTCTTTTTCCTCTTGGCCTTCCTTAAGTAGGCATGCAGAGTTTGGTTTGGTTGTGTGTTGTTTTGGTTTCTGGCTTTTTTTATCTCTAGAACAATACTATGCATTTATTTAGATCTCTCTTGCCCCTTTCTCACTTGAGATAGTTTTCTAAAATATTCTCTCTGATCTTACAGCATCCCATGATGCGGTGTTTTTTTTCAGACCCCTACGCGGTCCCTTTCTTAGTTCACAGCTTTTTAGGATGCATGGGCTGCCATCTCCACAACCTTCTTCTCCTTAGCCATCCTGCCTTTGCTTCCACCTTTTACATAATCTTCCCTCACAAGGCCTGGTGGTCAAGCCTTCATCTAAATTTCAGGTTATGATAGAACATTTGTGATGTCTTTAATTTCAGAAGGGCCTCATTTTCTGTGGTTTCATTATATTCAGTGCCTGATTTTTTTTTTTTTTTTAACTAGTTTTTGTTGCATAAGGCTGAGGTCAGATTAACTGAAATGATTTCAACTTTGGTGGCATACTTTCTCTGTCCTAGCATGACTTCTTGAGATCCTAATCAAAATTTCCAGTATTTATATGATCTTTACTTAATTCATTACATTTTTTTAGGTGATCATTCATCCACATGGGCTTGATGCCACCCTTTAAAAAGTCTCTATTTGGCCAGAGGTTCGACATTTCACACTTTCGTTTTTCTTGGAAAACATTACAGGTTTCATCTGAAATACAGGTCAATGAGATTTTCAATCCAGTTCACTAGACTAACACATCCCATGAAATTCACAAATTCATTTAATTTCCCAAATTTAATTTCTACCACTTTATTCCGTAGGGCTGAAGCGCAAACAAGAAGTTTGTGTTGTTTCTGCAAAAACCTCTAATGCATTTTTGATTTTAGGCCAGCATCTTCCTCATGGGTAACATGAATGGGTAATGGAGCTTGTCTGCTGCTACCATGCACCAGTACCTCGAGACGGGGCAGGTGTTCCTGTGGAAGTCAGGATGTGCAGACGCAGAGATGAGTGCTTGCTTCAAGATAGATGGACACCCACCCTTGGCTCCATCCTGCTCCTGCAGCGGCATGTTTGAACAGGAAAAAAGAGCACGGTTGGTGATGGCATAAGAAAAGTTTTACAAGGAAAGCAGGTGTGCCTGCTTGAAAGATAAACTCTTCCCCCATGTGACGATAAGATAAATGATCCGAATCTTGTGATTTAGTTAATGTTTCTGTCTTTAGCCTGCTGTGTACACAGCACGCTGCTGGATAAGCTGCCCAGAACTGCATGCCTCTGTATGCACAGAGATATCATCAGCAGCAATATCATTCTCTCACCTTGTGTTCTTAACTAAACAGCCTTTAATCATTGTACATTGTTATTATATGTTCCTTATTATACAGTGCAGCAGCTACCTTGTATTAAAAAAGGCCAGTGCCTACATTAAGTATCATCATTGGCTGTGACTGGAGGATCTTATTTCACTGCTGTTTCAGGCTGTCACAGTTCTCTGGAGCAGTATTTAAACTATGACTGAATTTAGGCAAATGTTTTTTGTTCAGTTGCCTTGAGAATTAGAGTTAATCCATATTTCTCACCAAGGGAAAATTCCTCCACAGGCATCTTGCTCTTGTTTCACTGCTTATTGATTATCACTCCCAGTTTGCACATTACTGGCTGTGGCATTTCAGCTGCATTTGAATAAGCAAAAGAAAAGCCAGCTGGTGCTCTGTTGTTTTGATTTTTATATCAGCATTTTGGTTTCAAAGACATTTATCTAATCTTATTAACTGGCTTTACCAGGAGGATTTCCTCACAGACTTAACTGGGAGAAAACAAATAGGCAGTGAGGAGGAGGTTGTGGGGGGCTATCTTCTGTTACTCTGCACAGAAGCACATTCTTGCCTAGTAGGAGAAAAAATAAATCAAGTTTGCCATTGACTTGATTCTGACACATTCTGAGTAAGTCAAAGCTCCTGGTTTTCTCTTATGTGAATGGCCTGTAGGAAGGTAAGGTGATGAGCATTTTCCTTCCATGCAAGTGCAGAGAACAGGTCAGAAGGCACAACCTGCTCCAGAGGGAAAGGCAGTCAGTGAGCCCATGCTCCTACTCAGGGGAATATGGGCAGGGAATGGGAAGCTGTGGCCATGATGCCAGCACTTCTCTGTGTTCCCTTTGTGGTGAGAGCTCACTTGTTTTGTATGGAGATTTTTATATATGACTGAGAGCCACATGTACATTAAGAGCACAAAAACGGCACACATTTGTAGAAATCAGTTCCAACAGTTCCTACACATTTGGAATCTCTAGGTTTGAGGGTAGCAAGCATACAGCCTAAGGTCCAAATTCCAAATGAGACACATGGACAGGTTGTGGTAGTCATAAATTCAGAGTCTTGTTTGACATAAAGTTAAATACCGTAACATGAATGTACAAGCATTATAAAAGCATGTAGTGACAGAATAAGGGGGAATGACTTCAAACTAAAAGAGAACTAGTTTAGATGAGATATTAAGAAAGTCTTTACTGTGAGAGTGGTGAGGCATGACTACAGGTTGCCTAGAGAAGTTGTGGATGTCCCACTATTGTAAGTGTTCAGACCAGGTTAGATGTGGCTCTTAGCAGCTGGTGGAGAATAAAGGATGGCTTTTTGTCAAGTTCTCCCGGGAACAAAAGGGAAGTTCCAGGGAGTTATTGCCTTGAAATCCCATGCAGAGCAAGATCATAAAGAGCTACTGGCTTTTTCTAGCTCACTCTAGGTACTGGGAATTGTCCACAAAGGAGACTGTGTTATCGGGGCTGGAGGGAGAGCTGCATGTTGATGCATTTGCATCCCATGCCCATCACAGGTGTTGCCATCCATGAGCAGGCACAAGAGTCCATCCAGTTGATTCAGAAGTATTTGAGATTGCAGACCAAACCCATTCCTGCCCAGCTCACCTTTTGGCATGCTGGGCAAACCTTAGTGCATCTTCCAGCCTTCTCCAGGTACCTTCTGCTTCAGACATCAAGGCTGTGAGGTAGTGGATTGCACTGGCATAAGTTGGAGGTTCTGAATTACACACTGTAGCCTCTCTGAGGGCTGAAGGATGGCATGCTGGATTGTACCCACATCTTTCTAGTCTGGAAGGCCATCCTGTGCTGACTCATACTGGCTCGTGATTGAGTGTTTATAAAGAATGACATAAGGGGACTAATGGAAACAATACTCCTATTTCTGAAGACACATCTGATGAAATTACATGAATAAAAGAGATAGAGCACATTGGTGAGTCTATCATGATGAAAAGCTACATGTTTTTCCCCAGCTACATGTTTTTCCCCTCCTGTATCACCTACATTTCTGTAGGCTTAGCGCCTGTCCTCATGAGGAAGCTGTTGCAAAATAAGTGAGTGTGTGTGAGGGGGTGAATTTAAAACAATGCTTTGAAACATCTCCTTAAACAAATGCCTTTGTTAATCACAAAATATTGCCTATTGGTTGCTCCTTTTAACTCCCCTCCAGAACTAGCTAAATGTATGCAGCAGTCAGGAGAAAAATGAGTAGCTCTAAGCTGGAAGTCAACACAGAGTAGCCACTCAGGACTATTTCCCTAATGCAGCCATGTTCTGAGATGAGAACAGCTTCTTGGTACTCCAAGTCTTACGCTGGGCACCTGAAGGGGAGGCTTTTATTTATTATGTGAATAGATTTGTTTCCTTATCTAATTTAAAACACATTTTGTCAAACAGGAGTCCTTTGAAAATCTGGATGCTCAGCACAGTGATTTTAAGATCTGAGTCATGTCTCTGTGGCCTGAATCCAGGCTATTAAAAAGCCCAGAGTGAGTAAAGCAACCAGTGGTCTTTCCCGTGGTAAAACTGAATTTCTTGTGCTAAGAATAAAGCTTGCATGTCCAGTAAGTGGAGCTTTGTTAGGGCATCCTCCCAAGCTATGATGAACACAATGCCAAATTTTTACTTCACCATGGAGTAAGAAGCAATGTTTCCCACCTGTGAGAAATGTTTCTATGTTTGCGGTTCACTGTCAGTCCAAAGTGAGCCAAAATTGCCTTTAAGTAGAATTTTCTCGTCATGGGGACTCTCACAGCTCAATGTGAAACCTCAGGAAAGGGTCTTACCTTTGCACTGCAAGCTATGGACTGCCCAATGCTGCACATTCAGTTGTTTTCAAGGCTGCATCCTTAGGGGTACTCTGGGGCTGCAAGCAGGTGTAGCACGAGCATGCAGAGGCACAGACAGATTTGCACCAGACTCTAACACTGTTACAAACTGCTTAGCAGAATGTGAGAGAAGGATCTGAAGAAATAATAAGCACACTCACACACCCAGAAACATACATGTGTATATATATTGATCCTTTTGAAGAGTTGGTAAGGAGTGAAACTCTCTAAGTGTTTCAGCTTCTTCCAGTTGGTAGTTTTCATTCAGAATCATGTCTGACTAGATTTGTTCTATCTGTTCCTAGAGGGTTCCTTGATTCAGCTGAAACTCCTGCAAAAATATGTCACTCCTATTTCCTCTTTTTCATCTGAAGCTAATTAATTAATCACTCAATGCAGTCTTGCATCCTTTTTCTTACTGACAGTAGTTTTACTGCTGTTAATTTGCCACTATGTAGCTATTGAATTATTTCCTTGCCTAAGAAACCTCTAAATCTGCCCTCTTTTGGACAAGTGCACATTTAGTAAGTGACTGACTCTCCAGCAGAGAAATGCTTTGGTTTCCACAGTAAAGAGGGATTTCTTTCTATCGCAGTATTTTATGGATTAAGAGGGGCATCTGAACTTCCTAGCTTCTACCATAATTCTTAAATTGCACATAGATAAATAGAAGTGTTATCTCATGCCACCTGCAATGCTAAAACTCTTTTTTGTCTTACTGATGAAAAAAAAAATATATATATATGTGTGTGTTATATGTATAAAAGTCACACCCACTTACTGGAGTTAGAAGTCCACAATAAAGATTTCCCATTTCAAATTACACTGAGAACTATCAGTTAATTCTTAATAAATTTAATCTGAGAGCTTTTATCTTGTAGTGTTCTAGTTTCTTAATTAAATGCCATATGGTACCAGGTGAAATACTTTGTGGAAGAAATCTAAATCTCCTGTGTCATTATTTTGCCCTTATTAATCAAATATGCAGTCCAACAGCTGCTGAGCATCCTGTGTGCAATGCTTTTTCTATATTTCATCATCATGGCAAAGTACCCACCTTCAGGCTTGAAATAACTACAAGAGTCAGGACGCATTTCTAGGTTTGCAGAGTAGGCCTATTTCTCTTCTGATTTTTTGTGCATGTTTAATCAATTCTGTGCAAGTGTCCAACCCACGTGGGTGTAATACATTTGTAGATAATTTGTTCAAAATTTGCCAGTCACTTGGGAAAGAGACACAAGATGATGTTGTTATCAGCATTTACAGGGATCAGACTGTGATGTAGTTTGGAAGGACCACAAGGTCATGACTCTTTCTTTTTTCCCCCATGAAATATTGTACAAAATGATGACTTGTGTAGATGAATGCTTATGCTCCATGGCTGGAATGTGAACAAGTGATATAATTAAGTGTTTTAATTAGTTCAGGTTCTGTGGACTTGACTGTATATTTCAACGACATATTTCATCTCATCTAGCAAAGAAGTAATGTCAGAATTCAGATCCACTTTCACTTTAATATAAATCTACTCTTGGTTTCGACTTAAATAGCAAGTGTTGACTCCCTTTTAAAGGTGGCTACTTCTGTGAGTTTTTCTCTAGGCTGTGGACATTTATAGCGCCTTTCCTTTTCTGGGATACATGTGTCTTAAAGGGACTCAAAGGGACTCAAAGCCACCCTACTTTCCCAGTTGTATATTCTCTCCTGTTTTCTTCCCCTTGTTCCCCATTACGAACCCATGTCAAGCCTTGGGAGCATGGGTTGTGGTGTCCACCGGAGGGAGCTGGAGGGTGACCTGGCGCCCAGCCTGCAGCAGCATTATTCTTCCCTTGGGGCTGGGCTGGTGGAACAAGCCCTTCATCCCACCACCCATGCGTCTTTCTGGTTACTGCACTTCTGGGGAAGACAAAGCTTGAAAAACAATTGGTCAAAGAATGTGTGTTGTTGGATAAAATATTAATGAATAAGGACAGTAAATCTTCCCAGATTTTTTCTTGGCTATGTCTCCAGTTCCTCCCCTTTCTTCTCCTCTCCTCTGTATATCTGTAGATATTTTCTTCAACCTTTAACCTATTTTTTGATACCAAGTAAATAATTGTCCCTTCTCATTTGGTTATTCCTTTGAAATCCCACCGTATCGTGAGAGTTTAAGGACAGTCATTTGCCATAAGGTGAGATGAGAGCCATCACATATGGATGGGTTAAGAGGAACTCAGTCAATACCTGCCCTTGAGACAGTACCATACTTCTCAAGTTATAACATCTTGCAGCTGTAATGCAGAAGCTACAGGTTTAAGGTTTTGTTGCAACCAGTTTATCAAGCTGCCCATGGATGACACTTTTATACTCCAAGAGAAGTGGCTGTTGACTGTTATTTTGCTATGCAACTCTTGTCCATCATCACTGTGACATCTGAGCATGCCTACCACCCCTCGTGAACATTGTGAAATTTGAGCCTGTTTTAGTAAAGAATTTGCTTCCTGCTCTGTATTCTCCTGCAGGTGGAAAACTACAGATCCAACTTTCTTGAGGAAAACATAAAGGAACAAGCAGCAGTTTTGCGTAATAAGGACCTGTAACTTCTGCAAATGACTGGTCACCTGAACTTAGTTTTACAGAACACTAAATGATGATACAAGGTTAATGAGCAAGGACCCTTGAGACACAAGTGATCATGAGTATGGTGGTGGATTTGTGCCCTTCTGTGAATAAAAGGGAAACTGCATCTATTTACATATGTGCACTTATAATTTGTAGAAACCCAGATGTTAAAACACTTGCATATCCCTGCATAAATAAATAACAAATAAGATCAAGGTTTCTGAATTTAGAATGCCTTTTTACTGCATGTTCTCAAAGGATTTTGCTTTTCTGAGTATAAAGTGCAATTTCTTATGAAAAAAAGAAAATCAACATGCACCATAAATGACAACTTGTTATGGATGTAAATATTAATTATACATTGAAATTCTGGAACTGTTTTTACTAGAAGCTTGTTAGCTTGTTAATTATCATAATTATCATACAAGGAGAAAGGGAAGAGAGAGAGAGACTGATTAGTGTTGGTAATTTGCCTCATCCTTTCTGTGCTGTTGCCTTTTTTTTTCATTTTGAGAAAATTAATTCTGTGAAATTATCACTAGGGTGCTGTGTGCTCCAGGATATGTCTGTATGATGCCGCATTGTTCTGGCAGAATGCAGACTTAATTCATGCTTGGCACCTTTCCTGTCCCTCTCCTCTGTGCCATGTTTGAGTCTGCCAATCTTGGGCAATGCCATATTGTGCGCTGCTTCCTTTAAAATAAAACTAAAATAAAAATATAGAGAGACACACAGTGCTCCTGAAACCTCAGACAAATATCGGCTGACACAGGAATAATGGAAAATGGTAGTATTATTTTAATTACAGTAGAATAGAGGAAAATTACTCCTAGGAGGCACAGAGCTGTTAGTGGATACTACTGGGAACCATCACCATCCTCAGTGTTTTGGAGTGGTCTTGAGGCAAGATTCCTCCTCTTGCTGACCTTAATGGAGTCTCATTTTTTCTACTTGCACCTATATGGTTGGGTCAACCCTGGATACTGAAGGAGGAGAGAAAGAAAAAAAATCCCATATCATGTTTGCTCATGGAAGGGCTTTATTTAACTCTAAGGTAGTTAAAAAAGAAAGTAGGTTTAAGTATATATTTTTCATCATGGTAAAAATTTGCCTTTCAGGTTATTTAAGGATCCATATGACCTCCTGGGTTGCTCAGGACATTCAGGAAAGATCTGAAAAAATGTGGTGTGCACCCACCAAATCTGCAAAGAACACGAAATTAGTCAAATTCTGAAAAGGTTGTGAGAAACTTCAGAGGCACTTTATCCAACTAGATAAATGGCTGACACAGTGTCATGAAAGGTTCAGCTCTGTTCAAAGTGTTACACACTGAAGGGGAGGAAAAATGGATGTGCTCATATGTCTTACAGGACTCTCAGTTACCTACTTGACTTGGGAAAGACAGCTGAGTGCACAGTGGACATCTCAGTGGTCATTTCAATGCAGATCTCAGCTCTATTGGTCAGGCAAGATGTTAGACTGCAAAATGAACAGGATAGAGAATATGTGTAAAATACAAGCAATTTATAATGTAAGTCGATGATGCATTTACATTTGAAATAGCATATTCAGGACTGGACACCCAATACTCCCAAGTTTCGTAAGAAGCCTGCACTAAAGCAAGACAGAGTTCAGAGAAAGATAACAGGAATGGAAATGGACATGTGAAATTTCCCACTTGAGAAAAGACTGAAAACACTTGCTAGTTCACCTTTTAAAAAAGGTGAAAAAGTGGTGATATTCTATAAATATCATAAAGGTAGGTTGTGATATACAGCTAGCAAATAGAAACCCTACTTGACCTGTATACCATTCAGAAGTGAAAGAGGAGTGAGTGAATTTTAAAAACAGTAACTTCAGAGTTGATTAAGAACAGAAATTGTTTAGCACCCGTATCATCAGCCTCAATGCCACCAGACATCAGTTGCTAAGCCTGTACCAGCGAATGCTTTGTCACGACGGGAGTGGGCTTGTGGAGTGAATGGTTGGTTCTGGGGACCCAGCACACATGCTATATGTCTTCAGGGCATTTACATGGGACTAGACTTGCTCTGATTCCACAGATCAAACATTCAGTGGCAGCAGCTTGTCAGTTGCACTGCTTGAGTGCCTACTGTGGTTTATTTACATCCACTGGAAAGGCACTGAACAGGAATTGTCACTCCACCCTGTGAACCGAAGTGTGATATATGAGGATCATAGGGAGAAACAATTCAAAAAGATTCAAACTCAAATGTTAATGCAGATATATCTTCTGAACCCAAAATAATACTAAGGCTCAAAGTAAGACTTGACATTTATACTACTAAAAAGAGGTCAGTATTATACTAAAAAAAAACTTGGAAGCTGATAGCTATTTATTTTCTTTTTGTGTTGTTTCGTTTTTCATTAAGTGACAGTATGTAACATTTTGGGTTAAGGATGAAGGAAAACAGGTCCTGCCAGGAGCCTACTCCAGCACAGGCTTCCCATGGGGTCACACCCTTTTTTAAGCACCCATCTGCTCCACCACTGAGTCCTCCAGGTGGATATCTGCTCCCCCATGGACCTCCAGGTGCTGCAGGGAGGCAACCTACCTTACCATGGTCTTAACCGCAGGCTATTGGGAATCTCTGGTCCACTGGCTGGAGCACCCCTTCCCCTCCTTTTGGACTGACCTGCGAGTCTGCAGAGCCATGTCTCTCACATATTTTCACTCCTCTGTGCTCCAGCTGCAGTTGCTGCTGTGCAGTTTTCCCCTCCCACTTCTTAAATGTTATCCCACAGGTACTACCACTATTGCTGAAGGGCTCAGCCTTGGTCAGCAGTGGATTCATCCTGGAGCCAGCTGGCATCGGCAGTGTCAGACATAGGGAAAGCTCCCCCACAAACTTTGCTATGTAAATGCAATACATCTTGCAAGTGTCACTGAAGTGGGAGCAATGAGGTGTCCTGAATACCTGCAGCGCAACAGGCACCTTGCTTTCTGTACCGTAAGTGGCTCTGCAACACATTTGAAGATAGGTTTGTGTTTTGAAGAGAACTGGTTGCATTTCAGTTAACCTCGCAAGTTCATGCTGTGACAGCTTGCCCACCCTTAAACATTTTAACTGGAGGTAGGCATTGCTATTATTAATGCATATGGTAGCTATCTGCTTCTCATTTAGGCTTTGCCTAAATACTACTCTGAAACTATGTACCAAGTGTCACCTACTCTGGGAAATGAAAGGTTTCTGTTCTGAGGAAGGCCTGTGATGGGCTCAGCTGGGTAGTGCTGCAGGGACCTGGGTCAGAGGTGGCATGTGGCTGTGTCCAAGCTGCTGGTGTAATGAATCCAACAGCATGCCAGCATATGCATGGCAGCAGGGGGGCGTTTTACTTCATGTGTCTGCCCCCGTTTGGGCACTGAATGTGGCTCTAGGGATGCATGACTCTGTTACCAGTATGGCAGAAAACAATACAGCCCAGTTAGCTGTGAGGTCAGGGAGGGCAAGTAAAGACCACTGGGCTGTTTCGTTCCCAATGGGTCTCAGCAGTTCCCCCTGCAGCCAGCATATCCCAACAAAAGCTCTTGGGAAATTGCCCTGTGCAGACCGTGGTGTGACATCTGGAAGATGCACCTATCCCTGGAGGAGAGTAGCTCTGCCATAATTATTCAGGTCTGATAATTAACTAGGATGTAATTAGATATAATCACCCTGACAACAGTGTGCACCTTTTTCAACAGACAAGGACGAGGCCTTGTTGTCCACCTGTGTCTGATCAAAAGGGATAATAGAGGAGCAAGCCATTAGTGTGCACGTGGTAAGGGAGCTGGGCCAGTTCTTCCATTGAAGGTCTGATAAGTGATACAGCCAGGCAAGGGAGAAAATAATTAATTCATGATATTTTTTTAAACTGTCTTTTCCATCTTGATCTCAGTTGGCAGTAGCCAACCTGTTTGAATAATACCNAAAAAAGAAAAGGGAAAAAAGGGCCATGGCTGCTAAAAGAGAAGAGAAACATTTTCTATACTATTAGCAGGGTTCAGTGAAATTATTGCATCCTTTTGTTGCAGCAAACAACAAGGGAACAGCTGAAATGTCCTGTATCCATCTGCACATGGCATCTACCCAAAACCTGCTTAACACAAATGCTCCAAGGCCAACGGCAAGGACTCTGTCCTTTGCTCCTCCAGAATGACTAGGATCATGCATGGAAATCCCCACTCCATGAAAGGAAGTCTTAAATATGTGAGTTGCAAGTGCCTGGTGCCTGCCTGAGCCTTGTTCTGAGGGGCAGTGGAGCTACCAGGGCAGCTGCACATAGGAAAGAGCAGCAGCAGTGCCATGGGGCCATGTGGCCGTGTTGGGGATGCCTCTTCAACCTGAGCAGGTTTAGTTGAATTACAAAAAGCAGCTGCTTTCTAGAGCATCACCAACAGCAGCCCTCTGCCCTCACCCACTGTAACAGCTGTGTCACCCTCCTCAAGGCAGAAACACAAGGCTTTCCCCCTTCCCATGGAATGGTGTCCTACTAGGCTCTGCTGGAGGGCAAGATGAGGCACCTGCAGTTATGTGCAAGTGGATTCCCCAACACCAAAAAAGGATGTTTTACAGGGTTCCTTTCAGGAGATGCTGCTGTCAGCCTGCTCACTGAGGCTCATTCCACACATCCACAAGGACCTGGAGAGAAAACCTTTCCCAAAAAGAAACAGGTGCAGATCTTTGCTGTACTGGATCACACACAAAAAATTGTATCAGAGCAGAATCTTTCTTTTGCAGAAGGAAAGGGATCAGATCCAACAACCAAATGGCTCTGAAGTAAGATGAAGTCCATGCTTGGTTCCCATATCTAGAGACTGAAATGAACTCTGCTTTTGCACATGGTAAACCCAACATTTCTGGCCTTCTAATCCAATCTGCTCATTTCACAGGTTTTTTCCTTAGCAGGAATGCTTCAGGATGCCAAAATGTCACTAGTTTGTACTGAACTGCAACTAAAGGCTTTCTAAAGAACAAGGACTTCTCAAGGTCTCCAAAAGCAGATTTTTTTTTCATATGCTTTATATTAGAAATGATTAGAAATTGATACATTGCTGTAGAGAATGCTGTTAACTGGCTTTGTGATGGGTTCAGTCCTACGTGCACTTTCGAAAAAGCCATGACAATGTCAGACTCAGAGCACTTAAAAGGTCAATTTTTGGAGCCAAAGAAGTCTGGACAGAATTTAGTCTCTGTCTAAACCATCCAGCCACTGTAATTTTTTTTCTCCTGCCAGGGTTGAGCACATGGGTTTTAGTCTGGGTCATTTATGATACCTGCCCATGCTTGATTCACCCGGTACAGGACAAGTTCTGGATAACCACCAGTTTTCCCCATCTGTGCAGAATGGCACGGAGACAAACCATCTACAGTCAGACATCTGCCTTTAAACCAACTAACTCAAGGTAATCGGTGTTCCCCCATCGCTCCTTGACATAAATTTTTTCTTTTCCTATTTTTTTTATCTATCATCTATCTATCTATCTATCTATCTATCTATCTATCTATCTATCTATCTATCTATTTGTCTGTTTCCTCTGGATTCTGGTGCTCTTTCTCTAAGGCAGATGTGGACAAATCATATTTTTATAGAGAGATGTGAATTTTTGTTGTTGAAATTTAGAAAACACTCGATAAGAATATAAGATAGTTTTTGTAACTTACAACCAAAGATCCCTTACTCCTGTGTTTTCCCAGATTCCCCTGCCTCTTTCTGTGTTTCCACCATGCCTTTGCTGTCTGACTGTGGGACCCTGACATACCATTATGAAAATACTGCAGGCAAAGTACTAATTGGAGAGTCTAATCATATTAAGCAGAAATATCTTTCCTGGGACAATCAAAGTCATATCAGTGCTGCATTCATAGAAAGAAGGTACTGGAACAGCATGAATACAATTGATGTTCAGATGCTTTAAAATGACATAAACAAGTCTTCTGGAGTTTTTTCTGAGGTTTATTTTTCTTTTGATTGGTTGATTGGGGTTTTTTATGTCAATACTTAAGGGTTTGGTTTAAGCTTTTCTAATACTGCTGGGAAGGCAGCCATGTGTGATGGGAGCAAGGTGGCTGAGCTGGAGGGGAAAGCTGTGCTGTGCTGCAGCAGCCACCCTACCCTTCAGGAGCCCCCTGCTCCTGTTCCCCCTTCTCACTCCCCTGCTGCTGCCTGTGCCCTTCCTAGCTGTTTGAGGCAGAGATTGTCTCTCTTCATCCTTACTCACATTTCTGTAGCTCCAAAGTAAGAGCACCAACGGGGCCTGTAGGAGATGTTTTGACTGAAACATCAGTGTCTTTCCTTCCAGAAGTGCCGAGTGGATCAGCCAAGCCTTGCCTGATAGATCTTGTGCTCTCCAGAGAGTATCCAGCTATGGTGCTTCACCCAGGATCAGGTGCCCGTACCATTTTATGTTTGTAAGGCACCCTTGCCCCCTCTGAAAATGTAGCCCAGCTATTGCTGCTGTGGTCAGAATGCTGGAGGGGAGAGTAATTTCCACCACTACCTCAGACATGATACAGATGCCTGATGAAGCAAGGAAGAAAGCAGGACTAATGGCAGCCAGCCCAATTAGCGCAGAACCCTGGGCAGAGCATTTCATCTGGGCCCTCTGTACCGCCTGCCGGAACGGGTGCAGATGTGTGATCAGTGACATGCAGAGGAGTTGGGGTCTGACTACATTCAAAATCCTTCCCTGAGATTTTCCTGCTTCCTTTTTCTCTTTCTCCCCTTTCACCACGTGAAACACGCAGTGGGCTGTATATGCAAACACTGACAGATGGTGACACTCGGCTCCAGCACAGGCAGATTAGAAAGGGAACTCAGTGTTCAAGGGACCAATTACCACTCTGTCCCCTCAGGGAAGAGCATATCAGATGTTTACTGGGGGTTAATAATAAATGAATTGAAAAAAAAAATTGCTCTTCGAACACCATATTCTGTGTATTCATGTCAGCAGGTTGTAATTAGCTAATTAAATGCTTGGACTGACAGAACGGCCCCAGTGGGGGTTGCATCATTGCAGACCGCTCCTGAAATATGAGCAGGAAACATCTTGGAATATGTAAGCAGGAGAGCAGTTAACACCTCACATTTAATGGGACACTTTTTCCTGCAAAGGTTACTGGGAGAGCTGGGAGGAGGACTTGGACAAGTCCTGTGTCTGCAGAGCTTGCTGCCAAAAAAGCTGGGGAGAGCGTGCGAGTAAGGGGAGCATGAAAGATAAGGAAGCTAGTGGTCATGGGTTCTCAGGAGCAAGTAGACATGGAGAAAAAAGGATGAAGCTTTTGAACTTAGTATGCAATTCAAAATGAATATCAACTAGCTGATAACTCAGGGCTCCTCCTTAAAAGCACAGAGAGCTCCACAGTGGTGGGAGAGCTACCAGGAGACACAAACTACTACAAATATAGTGTCCAACCATGTGTGATTAGTTTGATTCATCAAAACCAAAGCTATACTTAAGGAACATGAAAGGCCCACCTTTAACCTCCTGAAGCAGATGAAATGAGAAGGTGCATTCAACCTCTTGGCTGCCATTCGGGTATTAGCTCATGCCTTACACCCCTGCCCTCACTGCTGGCCTTCAGAGATGAGAGCATTTTGTACCACTGGCATGTCACCACTGCTTGTTTGCTTTTCTGACTCCTTAGTGGTAGTGGGGTTGGGTTCATGAACAGCAAGGCACCTGGCACACTGTGCAAATAGGAGAGCAAAATCCATGCCAAATTACAGCACGAATAATGCATCTGCCTGGTACATATCAAAGGAGGCATTTGCAGCACTGGCAGTGAAAATGGCAGTGTGTCAGGATTTTTTGAGTCTCAGGGTTCTTTGGTCTCACTTTCTAGACACAGCATTTTGGAGGCAAAGAAAAGCTTATGATGAAGCAGCCTGGAAGTATGCAAACCAGACTCGTAAGAATCCAAGCTCACTCTCAGAAGCCACCTTCTGATTGTGCAAAATGATCCACAGCATTGTGCACTTGGACCTGCATGTTGTAGATAATCTACATATGTAGATATGTAGATAGTGTTCATCCATCCCGTGGTCGTGACTGACGCAGAGTAACCTGGTGCTATGGGAGGTTGCCCCCTTCCCTCCTCAGCCCCATCCTGCTCCCAGCACAGCTTGACTGGACAAGGACAGATACAAAAACTCTTGAAGTTTTGAACAATGATTTCTTAGACATGAAAGGTTGTGTAGGTGAAAGGGGTGAAAAACATGCTAAAGATGCCTCCAAAGCGTAAACCATGTGATATCTACAGAATAAGAAAAATCAAGGAAAACATGTCATCTTGCACCTTTCATTCATTACTGATCAGAAATTCGGGGTACACAAGGCAGCTCATTTGAAAAGCTTTTTGAGGTGTGCATTAGACCATGTATCAAGGCAGAAGAACCAGCAAATCAGTGCTGCATGCTTGGTGATGCTGATGTGCACGGAACTCGAGGAGGACCACACTCTGACAAACCCTGTAAGTGTAAGCAGTTGTCTGTTGTAGATAGGAGGTATCATCTGCCTCCTAAAATCATGAATGCTCTGATGAACTGAGGAGGTCTAACCAAACTTTTTTCTGCAGCTGTGATGCTTTCCTCATGCCCCTGCTAATGCTCTGTGCTCTGTGCTGTAAACATGCCCACCCAAAGAGCCTGAGAGAGAATGGCTGTGATGCATTGCTGCCAGACTGGGGTGTATGTTTGCTGTATGAAAGCTTGTTGATCTTCCATTTCCTCTCTCTCCCCTAATGCTTATTATTATTGCAGAGTAAATCACTGCTGTGCCATGCATGCTGACCTGAACTGTCCCTGCCCCATGCCCATTCTTCCAGAGGGTCATCCAAATCTGGAGGTCAGTCTGGAAGGGCAGCTGCAAGAATAACCAGTATTCGTTTTCTCCTGCCCCTGGCACCTGAGGGAAAAATGTAGGCAACTTTGCCTATTACCAATATTTTAAAGCTTTTCCTTTCATGAGCCAGTTTCACAAAACTGCAGTTCTTCAGGTTCTTAAGGGTTTTCTAGCACTGAGTCCTTGGGGAGATTACAGAAATAGCTTTTCTTAGTAGTATTTTGACCATTTAGGATGATTTCACCCCTTTTTTCTAAGTCAGTAATCTCAAGGTTGACAGAACAGGTGTCATTTAATCAGATGTAGGCAAAGTCTTGGTAAATTGAAGGCTGCATATGGAATGTCACTTCCACACCCATTAGAGCCTTGTACATGGCAGCCTTCACAGCACACAAGATACTTTGAGTGAGTGGAGTCTGAGCAAGATGCTCCTTCATGAAGGTACTTGTCCTGATGCCTGTCTTGATTGCTTCAGAGTGGGGGGGGAGGGGTTTTGTATTAGTTCTAGCTGACTTCCACTACCATTACCCAAAATGTCTGTTTTGGGGAAAAGCCTCTGTCCAAAGCCATCTCTGAGCCTGCCTTGCCCTGCCCTGGTTTTGCCCAGCACCTCTCCAACTGCACAGTCTTGGCAGGATGCTCTGGTCCCTAGTGAAGCCAACAGGACTGAAACATGTGACATCAGGGCAGCCAGACATCCAGCTGGTGACTGCCTTGCAAAGGGCTCATGAGAGTACCTTTGCACAATAACAGATTGTCTTTTGGTCTTCAGTCTGCTGTGCAGTCATAGTCACATCAACCCTTTACACTTTCCACTGTAGGAGTTTATGCTGAATTTTTAAAAACCTCTGAGAGCTGCACCATAAGGGCAATAAGCAGATAGGGAGTAGGCAACATCAGAAGGCTGGCTCCCAAGCACAAGGAGCAGCCATGCTGCTGCCTGCCCAGTCCCCATCACTGATGGCCATGCTCAGCTCTGCTGAGATACCATGCATTATGTTTTTGGTGTTTTAGTTCCCCAGTTCTGCCAGTTCCCTGTGTTCTTTTTCTGAACAAGAAGCAGCACCATTTTTACATACTTATGGGTTCAGGACCTTAATTTGTGCTTCCCAAAGTGTTTCTGCACTTTCAGACTATTCTTCAAAGACTTAGACTGTATTGACTTCTATACCCATTCCAATGAATCAATTGATGCCTAAAATTCAAGGTTCCAAGAGCTTTCCCAGGTCCTGGCCTACAGCTTGACTCTTTGCACAAATTATTTGTACAGGTATATGTTGGCATGGTTGGGATTTCAGACAGTAAGATTATTTCTGCACAAATATGCATCAGAGAATGTGGTCTATATCACACCCACTGAGTTTTGTGTGAGAATGGAAGGAATGTGGCATGACTCTCCATGGGGGAGGGAGGCCTGGTAAAACTGCTGGCTCTTTGCGACCAAACTATGACTAGCTGGTCCAATCCTGCCCAACCATAATATTCCAGAAAAGAGTCATCAAACAACATCAGCTACACTTGTAATTTCTGTATTAAATAACCACATATATTTATTATTTACCAGCATACGCTTTACTGGCGCTCATTACAAGCCACTAATGAGGTGTCTGTTTTAATGGTAGCCGTGAAGCTAATACACAGGAGGTGGAAGAAACCTTCCCTGTGCCAATAGATATGATTTCTTTGCTGGCTTTTGGGCAGCCACATATCCCATCCACAAAATGGCAAGTGCAGGATTGTGGGATCTGCCTCAAGCACATCTGCTTTGGTCTCATTTTGGCAGGATATGGGGTAATGGAAGGCTGTGCAGGGACCAGTAGCTGAGGAGAAGGTGAAGGAGTGAAAGATGTGTTCACAGATATGGCCAAAAACAACCTGCCCTGCATGGAGTGATGCTCACCCAGCAGCCCCCTGGCCTGCATGAGGGCACTGTCCCCCAGGAATGCATGTGGCACACTGCCTGTCACTGGCAGCCATGGGGCTGTATGGGGTATGGCCAGCTACAGTGGCATGGCCACCCCAAACAGGCAGCACTCAGCTGTTTTGCATTTTGCAGTGTTTTAGGAGAAACATGTGTCTCCCCTTTCACCACCATCTGACACAGGCACAACCACATGTGGAATGGGAGCCATCTGCCTGATGAGGGGGTGCTGCTGGGAAAGCCCCTCTCTCAGTGCCCACCCTGGCTGGACTGCCTGTGCATCATGGGGGTGCCTTCAGGGCTCCACTCACTGGTAGGATGCTGTTCCAGGACAAACTGTAGGCTTGGAGCAAACCAAGAGACACTCTCAGCAAAATTCCAGGTGAATCCTGATGTGCAAATTGCAAAAGCTGAGCCCAAGCTGTGTGTGCAGCCCTACACACACCTTTTTCCCCTGTGCAGCTCCTCTTGCTGCCCATACGTGGTGCAGGCTCAGAGTGGCTGGCAGCCACTGTGCTGGGCTCATGCCATCCCTATCTCAGGGAGACAGTGCAACAAATGCAAGACAGGCACCAAGAGTGGAGGATCCCACTGTTTTGGCCTTGGGCACTTTTGGAGCTTGGCAGTCTTGAGAGTCACCCAGCATTTGGCCAGATCCCCAGTGGCTTTGCACATTCCTTTTCTTTCTGTGAATGAATGGTCTAATCTGGCTGGAGGGCATTGCAAGACCCAATAGCCGGTTTGCTGCACCTGCTCATCAGCGATTGAAACACCTGCTGTAGCTGGGGCTTAGCATTTAAGTGCTGCTATTTGAAGACAAATCTTGTCTTTTGTCTCTGCTTGAGCCTTCTCCCAGCTTCCCCCTCTCCTTAAAAGAAAACAAAAAAACAAACAACAACAAAAAAAAGATAAAACAGAAGGCTGTGCTGGGTGGTTTTTGGACAAGGCTTATTTTCTCTCTGATTTCCAAGGAAAGTCACCCTTGCTTTCCACGTTAGGTACATTGCTGGGAAGTGTTATTCACACAGGCAAAGAGAATCACAAGCACTTTCGTTTTGCTGACAGCTGTTTAAAAGGCCTGTGCTGATGTTAAAATGTTGGAGCATTGGGTTGTTACACTCTGAAACACTGCTGTATTGTCCTGGTACCAGCAATCAATGCTATGCAATAGACTGATGCTTTTAATGAGAAGAGATGCTCTTCTACACAGCCTCCTACCTACATTTGACCTTTAAATTTTCTCAGGTTGCTTTCTTGTGAAAACAAATAAATAATATTGAGTAAATAACTAATGTGAAATTTACTTAATGGGGAATTAGAAGGCAGTTGTATAGTTTCTACCTGTAAACTAGGAAGTAAGCATTATTCAAGCAATGTGATTTTTCTCTTCTCGTAATTGAATTTTTATATTCAGATGAATTAGGCACTTGGGCTGTGTATGGAAACCTCAGTTTTGCAACATTTGTTAATGAAGAGGCTTAGACATGAAATACAGTAAATGGATTGGACAAGAACTAACTGGTACATCTCCAAATTTAATAGAAAGCGGGAAATATCTTTTTAGTGACTCTCAATGGATATCTTCTTGAACCAAGTTCTTTAACACTTTTGTCAGTGATCCGGAGCTAAAATAAAAGCCACGGTATGTGAAAAGATTTTCTGGAAGCAAAGTTTCCCAGGGAGGTATTTAAGGAAGAACAGGCTTCAGGGAAGGGAGCTGGGCAGAACTACAGTCTTAAGGGAAAGACAAGGAAGCATCTATCTCCAGTGTAACAGTAAGAGCTCCGCCCTGCCCAAGCATCTATCCTGGAAAAGGGAATCTGGCCTTAGTCTGCCAGAGTACAACAAATCTAGAGCAGGAAATTGAAATTACACAGATGTAAGCTAAAGAGTAGGTTTGTAAGAGAGGACAATGAACTACTGAAATTACTTACTGAGGTTCGTGATGGATTCTCTATCACTGGAGACTTTAAAATCACATAATTTTCTCATCTTTTCCTCCACTCTCCTAAAGAAAGAGACACTTTACTCAATTTACATGTTTTACTTGGACTTACTGTGTTACAAGGAAGATCAGGCAGAATGATCACAGTGGTGTTGGCTTTATAACCTATGAATATGTTTGATCGGAAAAAAAATTAACAGAAGAAAATCTGAAAATCTTCATCTTATTTCAGTTTCCTTTATCATAAAATAATTATTGGATACATAAGAAATATGGAGGGGAGGCTAAGTAATCCCTTTCACAGGTATTTCTGAAACAATTCATGTCAAATAAATAAGAGCCTAAAATAAGAAGACAATCTTTAATACAGGGATGATCAACCTGCAAAATTCTCTACATAGAGGCCAAAAAAATCAAATAAACAATTCATTTTTGGGAAGTAGATCCTAATAAAAGAAGAGCAGAAGATCCTGTGCTCATCTGCACAGTAAGTCGACCTTGCCTTAGGGCACAGATCAACTACCAGAAGGTATAAAAGGAATTTCTCCTGCAGGTAGTGCAGAAAGAGTGATGTGTGCTCCAAGAATTCCTTGAGAGGCAGGGGAAGCTTACTTCAGTTAACTGGAAGCTTAGCCTAAGTCTGCTTCATGAAAGACATCAGGAGCTTTGTTAAGAATTTCAATCAGCTCAGTCCTCATACGGTTTTATATAGTGATGTCCTTGATTTCTTTGTGATCTTGGTATTTTTGCAGCTAAAGGATAAGGGACTGCCCACGGGGAGCAAGGTTTGGTTTGGCACTTTCTGTTGTTGTCTTTGCCCAGAGCATCTAGCGGGAGGCCGCTGCTGGAGGTACGATGTCAGCTGTGATGTGATCTGGCACAGGTTTTACTGTTATGAATTCCCTTGGCTGCTGCCTCTCAGAGGCTATACTAGGAAAAAAAAAAATAAAATCATAAAATAAAGATCAGAGACAGCTCTACTTACATGTTCTTAGCAGTAGAGAGAGAATATCTTAATTATTTTTTGCCTGTGAGATTAATCACAAAGGACTGTTGTCCTTTCCAATTGCCTGTGAATTTAAAGTAGTGCTATCTCTTAGAAAATAGTTCAAAGGAAGAGAAATTTCACATTGCTCTACCAAAAGGTGCCTGCGTCTTTGTCCTCCACATAACATCACTCTTTCCTTTCCAGCAACATGGCACTAGGACAGGTTGTGTTCTAAATACAGGTAACTCACAAAACAGCCCATAGTGCCAGGTGGACACAAGCATGAATTTCCAGCATTACTCAGGTGTGAGTTTGAGTTACAAGATATTTATTACAGTGTGAGTCTCAGACTAAGTTAATTCTCAATCAACAGCTAAAAAACAGTAAGAAAAAAATCTCAGGGATTTTGAAGCAGAGGATGCTATCCTTATAACATACCATAGAGAGTTAATGGTTATTTACAGTGTGGTGGGTGGAAGTAAAGCCACTGCAGGTGTGTTTCCTAGTGAGGCAATAATCAGACAGGTAGAGGTAAATAGGGAACAGGAGGGCTCCCTTATCCTGGGGGTGGGTGAAAAAGGTTCTGTGCTGGAGAAGGGAAGGCTGTAGCAGAAAGAAAGATATGCCTGTAGTGTTACCTTCATGTAATCAGAGAACAAGATTGTTGGTTCTAGTAATAAGGAAAGAAGGCTACATGCTGGAGGACTATACTGGGTAGCAAAGGTTTTGGGAGGGCAGAGGCTATGGGACCAGAGCTTGCAAGCTTGCCAAGGAGTAGAATTGTTATTTTTAGAGGTTTTGGGGAAAAAAAAAAAAGCTTAAAATTAGTGTTATTTGGGTATTGGAAGATGTTTTAGGGATGTGTGGCATCAGGTCTCTTGGCAGGGATAGCTGTAGCTCACCAAATTAACTGGTGTTTCTTCCCTGGAATGAAAACGTCCATAAGAAAAAAGAAACACAGTGGAAAAGAGGGTGTGCTTAGAAAATGGGAGAAGAGAGAATAGAAGGGGACATATTCCCTGAAAGTTTCAAATAATGTGCTCTCCCTTCTCCATAGCCAGTAAGCAGAGTCCCTATAATATCCTCTGTTTAGCTCTTTCATTCTTGTTTCCTCACTGGTTAGAAGAGAGGTTTATTGGCAAGATAAGAAGAGTTGAGTGTACTGTAGTGCCGTCTATTATTCTGGGTGCTCCAGGAGAGAGACCAGTATAACCACTATACAGTAAAAGCTTTTCTGTGTTTTCCATTGAAGTAACCCTCTTTCCTTCAATTCTTCCTTGCTAGAAGGCTCACTGATGGACTGTGGTGGCTTTTTCTTCTAGCTTAAGAAGCAATTTGTAATTAGCTTTCCTCTACCACGCTCCCTCTCTGCCAAAACAAACTTGTCAATAAAAGCCTGATGTTTAGATGCAAAAAAGATGTACATTTAATTAAATACGAAGCTGGTTTGTGAGAATGGAACGTGTGGAGAAGCCACTAAAGAGTATCACACAGAGTGTAAAGAGCTGGAAGCAAATGTTTGAAGAAAAGAAACAGTGTGGATATTATGATTTCAAGCCACAAACATTGTAGCAGTGAAGTAAATTGTAAAGCAAGCAATTTCTAGATAGTTTAAAAAAAAAAAAAAGCTGCTAGTTGCTTCAAATTAAGCCCTGAGAAAAAGTGCCATAAAACTTGAGACGTACATATAGTGAAGCAAATGTGGTGTGTGAGGTCCTGTGGGACTCCATGTGTGATGTGTGTTATGAGAAGACTCAATTTTCAAGTCTTCGTTAGTTTTGCTAAACAAACACACATTCTTGTTAAACATTTCTTCTGAGACGACAACTATTGACAATACATCTTCCTAAAGCATATTACAGTTATCAAACAAATAGTTGACAGTTTGCGAAGTTTCCATTATTCTGTAGTTGCTGAAGAAGCTTGAAGATAGAGCAGGATGCCCAGCATTGGGAGTGCCTTAGCTATTAATATTTTTGCACAGAATTTGTTAGCTGTAGAAACTGTACTCACGTGTCTGAAGTGTTGATTCAATGGAAACATTGGTTTGGAACCTGCTGTTAAACAGCAATCTTGGGAGATATCCATTCTCTGGGAAAAACATGCACGCAGCAACAATTCACAAAGGTATCATAAATGAACATTGGGAGTTGCGTTCATTTCAGCTTGTTGGGTGTTTCATGCTCTTTTCATCTCGCGGTGCTAAGGCAGAAAATGCAGGCTGGGGGAAAAAAAAAAAAAGGATTGCTCATTTCTGTACAATCTTCAAATGTGCAAACAAGAGGCTCCATTTGGATCTCTGTACAGAGGACGCTGCTGCTGTGAAACACGTGCTAGAGTTGTTCCATTGACCTGAAAGCAGCACAGCATGTGCACAGCAATAAGGACAAGAAAGTTGATTTTCTTACTTTGAAAGAATTATATAAGTCATCTGAAAAGTGAGGAAGCTTAAAATCCTCCTCAGAAATGTGAGAAATCATAAAGTAGTCAACAGGGGAAAAAAAAAATTAAAAATGTTAAAAGAGATGTTATTTGCAAAAAAACACCCGAAAACTAGCAGATAGTGTATTCATGCGAAGGCGGAAGGTGGAGCACCTTAGCAAAATCATGGTCAACAATGTTACTGTGTGAAAATACTTTTCCCTAGTGGTGAGGCAAACTCTTTTTCCAAGTAAAGTAGAATGAAAAGAGAAACATTGTAACAATTTCTCTTCGGTCATATCAGCTAGAAGTGTTATTTGTGGAGGAGAAAAACATGCTGAATCATTTACTTACTCTCTTCTATACTTGATTTCTAAGGTAATATAAAGGCATGGGAAGTCTTCCTTTTTGCTTCTTTTCAGACTGCAAATCAGAGCTGAAGATAAACAGCCTTCAAATTTCCTTTTGCTAAACACAAACAATTACACTAAGATAGACAAATAACAGTGTATGCATGAAAGTAGTTTAATACATGATGGTATACACAATCTATCTAAGATGGCTGTCTCAACACCATTTTCTGTGACAACAAAAAGTTGTAAATGTTGTTGGGTTATAGCTATTTTTTATCAGTACTGTTGAAATGGCTGGAAGGACCTTTGGGACGCTTGGCAGGGATTCCACTTCTGGTCCCTTGAGACTGTGGGTTTGCCTAACACTGTGCTTAAACATTACTGGGAGGGATTTCAGTCTCATGAACTCCCCTTCTCCAATGACATAACCAACAACTGTACCAAACAAGCCTATTATACCTTTTTAGTTATTATATTTTCGCTTTGCATTACTTGTATCTCCTTCATTACTTCATAATGCAGTTAATCTTCTCATGGCACCAGCGGAGATGAGGAATGGCTGATTCTACTCATTAAAACAGAATCCTTTTATACAATGGGAGAGTCTCCTTGCAGCCCATTTTACTTTCCATCCTTCCAGGGAAGGCAGACCCATTTCTGCCAATCTCATTTGTAGCCTTTCATGGTGCCTCAACTTTGTATTTTCGGCCTGCCTTCTAGTATCAGAGACCCAAACCAGGCTCATTACCCCAGCTGAGACCTCAGAAGCATTTGAAATAAATATTTTCAATGGTTGTCATAGAATGAAAGTGTTGTCCTTTCAAGCTTGTGGTTTTTTTTCACTTTCTGGGAAAAAATTCTAAAAGGCAACATGGTGCTGTAACTACCAGGTGTTTTCACACTACTTACTGCTTACCGAGTCCATGCACTTGAATAATTGTCTTTCCTGTTTCCAGCAGACAGCATGACAAGACCATTATGGGAGGAGCTGACATGTGGTTTGCATAAGCCAAACCAGGCTAGCCCTCACCTCCTCTTAATCACCACATTTTGCATCCTGATTTACAATGACACCAGCAGCAATTACCCACTGCATTTCTGGTTTTAGTGGGAAATCAGACCTGCCACATGGGAAGGGCTGTGTGGGCTGTGTGCCTGGCCTGTGGCCGTGGTTTCCAGCTTTTGCTGACGTTCAGTATGGCAGAAGTCATCAGATATGGAAAGCCTCAGCTGCTCTGTAGCACTGGAGCAGGGTGCTGGCCTCTCTGCTCCTCCCTGACCCAAGACCATGTCTGGGAGCCCAAAGGCTGCATGTGCAGCAGGTACTCAGCTGTGCTGGCCCTGTAAGGCTTGGCTTTCTCCTCCTTGTGTTGCTATGTGCTATTTGCCTCTGTTCTGAGCCAGTACTAATGTAAAGCTGGCATCACCGGTCTGTTTCCATGCTGGTAGCTGCATCTCTATGTGCAGAGAAGCCACTTTTCTCTCTCATTCTGCACCACAGACATGACACAATGTGGTAAAAGGCAGATATAACCACAAGAGAGTTTTTTTCTTGTGGTCCCGAGATTAAACCACTGATGCCGGAGGTTTTGCTACAAGTACTGCAATTGCCAGGCAGAAGATTACACTGTGATGTAGGGCTTGCACTCCTGCCTTCTCACTCAAGCCTTCTAGGAACACATTGCCAAGAACAGTTGGATCTCTGGGTGCATTGTTAGATTTCTCTTGACCCCCATCCAATCCCTTGGACTGAATGTCCACTCATAACCAGAGCAAATTAGGTTGAGCTTTTGTGGCATGTGTTTTGGCTTAGTTTTGCACAGAAAGAATCCAATTTGGGGTCTCTGGGACTGCTCTCTGGACTAAGCTGAAGCCTAGTAAGTGAGGAATACCATGAAATTCACTTCAGAACTGCACTATGTGATGGAAATACAAATGTGAACACACCTTAGATTGGATCTTCTATGTACTTTGTCAAGGAGAAGCTGAGGCTCGGACAGACAGCTGGGAAACCTGACTCATTGCAGTTACCCTGCAAAGATTATTAGGTGTTGGGAATGTGCTTGAACACCACCCCTTAGCAAATGCTCCTTAAGAAACAGTGGCCAGATATACAGCAGGTGGTGTAGAGCACAGTGGTTTTGGAGGTCAGTGGAAAACCAAGTATCCCATCTATGGGAGGAGGGAGACATGGATGAAATGCCAATTCCATTGCCAGTTTTAGCGAAGAAGTAATTACAGGTAAATTCACAGGTCCAGCAAAGTTTGTAATTTTCAGAACTGTTGATGTTTTCCTTCAAAATGAATCTTAAAATACAAAATGTTTCTTGGATTGTCAACACCAACCACGAGTTTTGGGTTCAATCAACTACCAATTTTGGATTCACCACTTCCTTCTGGAGACTAGTCAGAAGTTTGTGCTCTCTTAGGGAGTTATTTATTTCCAGAAATAATGCAAACATTTGGTATGCTTGCCTCCAGGAGTCAAGAATAATGTGGACCCTGAAAATCTGTCAGTGATGAGAAGTTTCTCAATTCCTCAGGAAATGTCAATGGCAAGTCTAAGATGTGGTGTTTATCCTCTCACAGACTGACTTGCACCCAAACAGCTAGACAAATATTGCCTTAAAGTGGCAAAGCATTTACAGTTGCAATCAAATTATTTTAAAAGAGAGAACGTTTCACTATCAAACTGAAACAGAAGAGTTTGGGGGTTTTTATGTAATTCATTACCAGAGGTGCTCCTGCTGACTTTTCTGCAATAGAAACAGAGAAAACTTTGTTTGCTTTCTGCACAACCATGCATTAAATCACGTTACTTATTTGAAGTACTCTTTTTCCGCAGTTTCAGACACTCTGCCTTCTCAATTCCTCCATTCCTTCTTCATTCCTACCTAAACCAGCACAAGACATACTGCTCAACTCAAAGGGAGCCACAGTGTCATACCAGTCCAGAGCACCCACATAAGGAACTGGCAGCAAAGGCCTGACAGCATCCAGGACAGGATGCAAAGGGCACAGGCAGCCTTTTTGTTTGCCTGTTGCTGAGGTGGCGCCTGAACCCCTCCCTGGCATCAGTGGCCCTGAGCCAATCCTACAGGCCTGAGCAGCTAGGAGATGCTGATGCTTGTCCACTGAGGGTCTTCAGCATTCAAAGCTTTTTCGTCAGCCATCTGCCATCTATTAGCATAAATGGGAAAAAATGGGCTCTCTTCCTGCCGTCATCTCAAGAAAGCACAGCAGACAAATGTGCCAGGTAGCATGAAGAGATGTCTCTATACTCTCATGCCAGCTTTGCACAAGCCCTGGGAACCTCATTCTCAGGTCTCCACACGTGCTAGTGCAGATCTGCTGTGTATCAGGTATACACTAACCAAAAATTTCAGTCTGCTATTGAGGCTGTTGTCCCTCATCCTGGCCAGATATCATCAATTCCACCACCTGAAAAACCTCAAAGCCTAAGTACAAAGCTGGGTGGTGTTGTGCTCTGCACTGAACCAAGAGAGGACTAAAAGGCCACTCTACCCCCAGAAAACTGAAACTCTAGCAACTAGCAGCACGCAGGGACAGACAGAAATGAGTTAAAGCTGGGCCATGTCCCCTGCTCCGTCTCCTCCTTAGCCCTCACCTAAAAACTTGCTGAACAATGTTGCAATGAGAGGTTAGGATCAGGGAAGGAATAGCTCCTAGAGGTCTCCAACACCTCTCTGTATGGCAAGTTTTAAAAAGAAATGGTTTAATGCTAAAAAGCAAACATAGAAGCCAAAAATATGTCTCATTTTCAATGTTTCATCATTGAAATCTTAAACATTATGAGCATGAGATTTGCCAAATACAAGTCTCAGCTTTGGTAGGTTTTTTTCCTGTTATGCAAAGTGAAATATCTGGAATCTGGTGATCTTGCCTTAAGACCTAATTAAAAACGTATATTTAAACATTAGTTTCAAATTTTTTTGTGCTATTAAACTTATAGATAGTGCTGTTTTAACAGAAAAATGAGTAAAGCATCAGCAGGAGATTTAGCCTGATTGCTGTGCGTGTTTGAAAGAAAATGCTGTGTATGTTTAAAAGAAAAACACACTTAGGCACTGTGACATTCAGTTTTTAAGAAATCCAGTTTAATTATATTTTCCCTAATTAAGGATTTCATTATAGGGGATCACATGATTTAATTATATCAATACCCCAAAGACCTGATTGTGAACATAAAATGTGGATTAAAAGGATGCCTCATCACTTAATTACCTGCTAGATTGGAACAGATCCATGTTGTAGGTCAAAAGGGACATAAAATGCAGGCTTCTGCCTTCCTCTTTGTTGTGTGTGATGGGGCTCTGTGCACGGGGAGAAAGGGAGGGGGGAGCACTTTTGTATCCGTAATGGGAGTGATAATTATCTGTGAGCAGTTTTCTGAGCATATATTGAGCTGGATGGATAGATGTAGATGAATAGATAGATAGATAGATAGATAGATAGATAGATAGATAGATAGATAGATAGATAGATAGATAGATAGATAGATAGATTTAAAATAACTAATTTTTAAAAAATTTTTATCAAGTCTGTAGTGGAGGTGAGCTGCATATTTCAGCTTACTGTCTAGTGGATGCCTGTGCATTTCTTCTTCTCAATATATAAGGTCTTGTCTTTCAGAAGTAAAATGTCAAGTAGTGGGAAATCTTGGACTGGGGTTTTTGATCCTCCCTAAGTGAGCAGATGGATACCCAGTGTTGTAGGAGGGACTAGGGCTGTCTCCCTCCTTGTCCATTCTGCATGAGGCCCCCTGGAGTGGCTGCAGTTCTGGAGGATCCCTGCCAGTGAGCAGCTGGGGCCAGTCTGGGGGAAGAACAGGATGGAATCTTTTGGAATACCAGTATAAAGCCAAGTGACAAATTTTAACCTGCCCAAACCTTGCTTACCAAACACCTCACCTCTCCATTCACTAACCAGCTTCCAGCTGCCACTCCCAGAAAGAAGGTTGTGGAGGTCTCTTTGACTGGGAACAGTGAGCACATGAATGCACCAATCTGCATCAATCACCATGGACTAGGGGTTTCTTTTCTGTCATTAGAAATGCCTTGACACCTCCCACAATTCTTACAAGCTCCTGCCTAGTAAAACTAGAAATCTGGCCCTTGTATCCAATGGTCCCACAGGACAGAGAGTGAGAAAGTGTCCTGTGAGGGCTCAGATCATTTTTGTCAGGGCTCATGGCAGCATTTCACACTGTGAGCTGAGCCTGTTGGAAAACCCCTACAGCATTACTCCCCACAACTTTCTAAAGGGGCTGAAGGGCTGCAGAATATCCACATAAAGTTAGAGTTTTCTCTTCCTATGTGACATGAAAAGGAAATTTCCCTGCAGTGCTGCCCTTCCAGGTATCCTGGTTTTTTTCCATTGGCCTCAGGGCCAGCAGACTCTGGCAGGTACAAATGGAACATCAAGTCCATGACTACTTTTCTGCTTCTAATGTTGCACTGACCTAAAAGCCAGCTTTGCCTGTACCCAATTCCTGCTCTGATTTCTTGAAAGAAATAATTCACAGCCATCAATAAGGCTGGTTTGGAAAGAGAGAGCAGGGTGTTCTTTTCCTAAGGAAGATACCCTCAAGCATGTGGGAGTGGGTGATCCATTAAGCAAGAGGACAGCCTTTGGAAGCATTCCTGTGCTCTCTGGGGGTTGCCTGGTGGCTTAAACATTCTCAGTCTTCATTCTGAGAATGATGCTGCAGTGGTGGTGTCACTTCTTAGCATAAGCTAAGAAACCAAATCCTGTGCCCAGTTTGGGTAGCAAGGCTAGCTAAGAATAAGGTCTCTTAGCTGCTTTTGAAACTACTGCTAAAAGCTGATGCTGATACATCCCAGGTCCTTGCTATGGTTTTTCTAAGGACACCAGAGAGGGCACAGAACTGGATGGTCCAGCTGTTTAGGGCTATTCCAAACCAAGCCACTCTGACACTTCATCATGGGAAGGAGCAAGGTCTGCACCCCACAGCCGAGGCCAGCACCTACCTGTGGATACTGCCGCCTGGTCCCTTCACTGTTGGGCACAGCCACTCTCCCCTACCTGCCCTGTGGGTGGAGCCATCCCTTCTCCACTCCCCCTGGACATGACCACCCCAGCCTGCCTGCCTCTGGGCAGATCCTGGAGGAGGCTTTGCGCACACACTAGGACGATGTGCCTGGGTGTTGTGAAGCAAGGGAGCACACTCGACTGTTAGATTATCATCTGCAAATGCTGCAGGATGAAGAGCCACTTCTTTTACGTTGATTTGGTCTTATTTTCCTAAGCAGGGAAATGCCCCAGTGACAATATCGCTGCAGATGGCATCACAAAGCCCCGGCTGGCACCAACTGAGTTGGCACGGTCAGATTATCTTGTTCAAGTTTGTGTCTGTTTTTTCTTTTTCCTCTGCTTTGCTGTGCTAATAGCATTTGTATTACCATATAAGCCTCAGTCAGCTCCTTCAAAAGGACAGAGAACAACATAAAAAGTAAATTTCATTATCACTGGCAGAAAGGAAGGGTCACAGAAAAAGCTAAATGATGTTAGTCTATCTTTTTAATTCTTTCTTTTTTCCTCCCTCTCTCTCTTTCCCTCTCTCTCATCTGGTCTTAAAGGGAGACTGGAATTGAAGTTGCAGGGTCTCCAGGGCAGTACTGCAGAGCAGTGCTGCTTAATGGGGCAGCTGGTGGAGAGAGTTGAGCACATGTTTCCTTTGCAGTTTTCATCTTCATACTTCACAGGACCCAGGGACTGATTGATGGAATTCCTTTTTTTCTTTTTTCTTTTTTTTTTTTTTTTTTTAACATAGCTCACTTGAGGCCTAGAGGCTGCCACACTGAACATATGTCCACATATTCCCTTGGGCAGTATTTAAATGTGTGCATCCATGTGACTGTATTTGTTTAGTGTGTGCTCCCACTGATCTAATGGGACCTTTCCCATGACCCGTTGGTCCCCTAAGTTTGCCACTTGCTGCTGTCAGGCGAGAGAGGCTTTAACTTGGATGGCTGTAGATGTAAATGAATGGGACTCTTTTTTCTCTTTCAGTCCTTTTGACTGAACCCTCTTGCTGATGGATCATCTAATGCAGTTTAGTTGAGAAGCCTTCTTCATGCTGTTAAATAAAGCCAAACCTAAACACACCCCATCTGTTACAATCCTATGTCTATTTATGTGAATGCAAAACTTGTTGGGCTGCTTTCTGCTTGTTAATAAGCCATCCACTGAGAACAAAATCCATTCCTGGAAAATGCCTGATAAGATGTGCATTGCTTTCTACACTGGATACTTCTAAAGCTGAAATTTTCTGGGAGCAAGAAAAGCAGTGGCTGCACATGACAGTCATTTTCCTTTAAGGGAGCACTGTGCAATTCTGCATGGTATTTAGTGTTCTCCAAGTAGGCAGCTCAGTGAGACCCAAATTAGAATAAACTATCTCTAAGATAGTTTTCCAGCATACACAACCTGCTTGAGTAACACCAGTACTGCTCAGAGGAGACCAGAAGCAGATTATTTACATTTGCAACTGTTGCAGCTTTGTGTGAGAGCCTGATCATATCCTACCTTTACTCTGTCTTTCTTTTTTCTGCTAAAATCTTGAAGAATCCCACAGAATGACACAAGTAAAGGAGGTGTTCAAATGGCTTCAGAAACTGTGGTTGGGTAGCAAAGTGAAAAACTATGTAAATATTCCCCAACCGGAATTTGCTCATATATAAGACCGTGCTAGGTAACAGCATAATGTATGCAAAATATATAGAGAATGTAAATCAAAACCAGGTTAATTGTACTGTCTGACAGAATTCTTGTTGAAGAGTAGAGCTTTCCTGTCCAGCACTATTCCTGCCCTAAAGAGTTTAAGTAAAACAGCAGAGGGCTTGGAGCTGAGAGGAGCTGCCCTCGCCTCCCTGCCAAGCTACACATGGAATGCTTCTCCTCTAATCTTCTGGCAAATGCCTACAGTGTTACACTAAGCCAAATCCTGCTCAAGGTGAGGCTGAGAGCAAACCTTCCATCTCTGTGCCATAGACTAGGCATGGGCATGGGCTGGGCTAGCTTTTCCAGCACTCTCCACATGAGTTGTACCTGGAGCCAAGAATAGCATATAGAAATTCACACTGGGCATCCAGATGTCAGTTGTGGACCTAAAATAAGCTATCTCTTTTAACTTGATGTAGGTTGGGGATAAAATCAGCTGAAGAACAGGAGTTAATATACAAAATTCAGAGTGTTTGTTAAACATTGTAATTTCTATAAAGTGAAGAGCAGTTTTACCAGCAATATCAGTGAGAAATACATCATGGACCAAGAATCAACACTGGACAACTCAGTCACCCTAAGACTAAACTGACTTTCCTTGAACAAATTATTTACTAAACAAGAGTGTAACTATATTACCACACATGAGTCTGGCTTCCCAGTCCTGCCTTACATCCCTTCTATTCTTCAGATCTCAACTGATATCTTTCCATGGGTCTTGGTACAATGGTTGCCTGACCTGAAAACCTTATGAAAAAGGAGCTGCACCTTGTTAAAATGGATCTAGTTGTGTACTTTTGCAGTCTGAAAATTGATCTAGTTATGTGCTTCACGCTAGGAGTCAAAGTGATTACCTTTGCAGAGGGTCATTGAAATTATTGGACACCACAAAGTCTCCTGGCCTTTTGCTGTGTATTTTTTAACTCGTCCTCTTTGACTTTGGTCCACTTTCCTGCCACTCACCATTATCATGGGATTATTTGCCTTGATGTTCTCTCTGCTCTCCCTTCTCATCATTATCCCCCCAGACTGCCCACTCTTCCCCACTCTCTTTCTAGTCTCCTCCTTTTCCTTTCTCCCTTGCTAGCATCTTCTTCCACAGCCATTCCCATAGGGAAGGACAGATAGTGCAAAGCCTCAGAGCGATGTTATCCTGAGGACTGCTACTGCATTTGTCGCTGGGCTGTGCATCCCTGCATTCCCCCAATGCTGCTGAGTCACAACAGTAATTACATTAGGGTTTGGGATTTGTTATCTGCATGTATACCACTAAATTAAACAACTCGGGGTGCAGGTCCACTGGAACACAACCGCTTACATTGGTAAATATTTAGTATGTCTCCTGGCAAGGTGTTGACCCAGTTCAGCTGGTAGTGACAAACATGCCAGGCACAATCCTGGGCTCAGAGGAGGACACAGGCCTTTTCCAGCCTTCAGCTTAGATGCACCTAGCAGCTTTTGCCAATTCAAGAGTTTAGCTGAGTGGGCTTTGCTACACTGTATTAGATGGCCTCAGGATAAGCAAATGGGTCCCAGCACCATTTAGGCTGCTAATACAGTGCAGCTGCTGTGGGTCACTAAGTTTGTGCATTACCACTGTGCATTATTCAGGTTCAGGGCAATCCTCAAAAAGAGAAGCTACAACACACAGGTACACATTTCGCAGAGGTTGTCCCCAAAGCAGTCACTCACTGCTCACCAATGAAGTTGTGTTGTGTCCTGCAGGAAGGGTTTAAAAAGCTTTGCCCAACAAGTCACATTTGAGCAAATGCTGAACACAGACATTGTCTCCAAAGTTCTTTTAACAGCTGGGATAATTAACATGATTAAAGTATCATCATATCCATTTCTAGTATACCTCTATATTTTTAATTTCATTTTCTGATTTTTTTTCTGTCTTTTTTAATGGCAAAAATTCAAAGCAAGCACAGTCACTGCCAAAACATGAGTACCAAAAACCATCAGGTTACCTCAGAGGCTGATAAATGACAACATGTTATTATACATATGGTAAGTCCTACTGTAGAGATGTTGTCATGTGATCTTGTGTTGGGTTATTAATCGCTGGTATTTTGTCACTCTCAAAAGGAAGTGTAAGGTGATGGATTAGCTCATTTACCCATTCCAAGAAAATATTTATTTTCAAGTTCATTTTTAGTCTTACTTTATTTTAATCTACTGAACTTTGCATCTGCTGAAAAACACTTTGGAAATGGGTGACTAGTTTAGCATCCTAGTTTTTCTAAAATTTTATGGTTTGTTTTGGGTTTTTTAATTCTTTGTTTCTAGGATACTGGCCCCAAGAATTTAACAGGCACTGTTGTATGCACACGGCACCTGTCACCACCCCTCCACATTTATGCCTTCAAGGAGGCAAGGTGGCTGGAGATGCCAGTAGTACTTTTACCTTGGAAACTCTTACTCAGAAAACTTTAAAGGTACATTACAAATACAGCTATAATGTCCTCATGAGGCAGGAAGAAAAGTTTGAGCATATATACTCCAGCTGGATTTTGAAGACTGTAACTCAGTCAAAGAAACAAAGCAGGGTCTCCTGCTGGTTGTAAAATAAGATGAGTTGGTAACATTAAAAAGGAAACAGACTTAAACCCCTCAGTATGTGCTGAGTGACTTTTCATCATTCAAAATGACATCATTAAATGAGGAAATTAATTGCTAATTTCATTAACACTTTTATCCTTAATTGTTAATCAATCTGAATGATTTTGCTTACAAATATTTAGTTGGCTACCTAAACTTTGATGTTTAAAAGTCAAATAGGTAAAACCTGTCTCCTATAAGCCCATGTTGATTTTGTTAATGACAGTCATGAAGTTTCAGCTCTTTCCTGCATCTTATATGAATCACTCTATAATCTTGCACTGGGTTATCGAGTTTAGATTTTTAATGTGGAAGCAGCATGAAGTTCTTTCTTAATACATCAGAATGTCATCCGTGCATCAAGATTATTTGATAAAAATCATAGTGAATGATGTAAAGTGATCCTGGTCCACTCCTTTGACAACTCTTGAATCTACTTCTTACTATAGTAGTCGCTGCCAAATAGCTTTTATAAATCTCCCTTGCAACAGAAAACATTCTGGTTTAGAAATTCATGTAAGTGTATCATTTGGCTTTTTACCAAAATTATTTGCTTTTTAATAACATAAGGTGGTGAAAAATGTTGCAATTATGATTCTAAATTTGATGAGGGAGATTCTCAATTGCTTGAATTATGAAGGAGAAAATATGTCTTCAGCAACTAAAGAAGCGGCTACCTTTTTACATTTTAAATAATATTCACTTCACCTTTGCCCCAAATTATTTCAGGTACCTTTCAATTTGTAAATCGAATAGCACTGTTAATCTATGTACTGTCCATATGTACTACTGGTGCAGCAGTGCTGCAGTGCAGCAGTATGCTGTGGGAGCTGATTCTGAGACAAAGAACTGACCCAGTTGTGGGTCCCAGCACCCCAGACCCTGAGTCTCCCACTACTACTCACCAGGAACACTCCTCATCTTACAGCCCACATGTTACTCTTGTCTTACACACAGAACATGCTTTAATAATTTTTTCAGTGTCACATGCCAATCATGTTTTCACCCATATTTACTGATCCATAAAAACA
This sequence comes from Formicarius rufipectus, assembly GCA_013399695.1. Taxonomy (NCBI): domain Eukaryota; kingdom Metazoa; phylum Chordata; class Aves; order Passeriformes; family Formicariidae; genus Formicarius; species Formicarius rufipectus. Next base: position 667,207 of record VXAU01003168.1, on the reverse strand, counting down.
TGATTCCATCCCACTTCCCTTGACTGTACATGCATTTCATTCAGACCCTTAAATTCATCCAGTACCACTAATTTTTTCCTCTCTTGATAGCATGAAATCTCTTCTGTGGAGCTGAACACAATTAGGATGTGGAAGCACAAGGATCCATCAATGATGCTATACTCAGTGTCAGTCTCTGGTTGAGGGTTACTGTAACTCTACCATACTTATTTCTTACTGTAACTCTACCATGCATAACTCTATCATACTTAGGATGATGTCTGTGCAATGATAGTCAAGATCAGAAATAACCCATTTTTAGGCATTTATGTGGATGCCAAGTGAAATTTACCCTTCCTCAAGTCCATTTCTTTCTTGTCTCTTTCAGAAATTGGATGTCCTGGTACCTGCTATAATGCCACCATCCACTGCCCACAGACATCACTGCTGAACTTGCCAGTCGTTTTGATAGCCTTGATTTTGCTTCTCAGCTTTACCATTGGTGCTTCTATCTAAACTGAGTAGGGATTCAGAATTGCTACCTGGTCTCTGTAGTGCAGGAGAAGACCCATCTGCCAAGCTCAAATACCAATTTCATCAGAAAATGCCTTGCTAAGAGTTGTGAAGTGCTCAGAACCTTAAAGAAAGCCGTAGCAGAGCATGGCAATGTATTTCAGATGCAACTCGTGTAATCTTCTTTTGGCTTTCTGTAAGGAAATGGTCATTTCTGAAACAGAGAAAGCCTGCTTTCACCTCAGCAGTCAGTAATTTTGCCATGTGAATTATGAAGTATAATGGGAGTGCTGAATATAATGAGGCAAGAAAAGGAACTCCTCTGTGCCTGGAGGTCTCAGCTGGAGCTCTGTGTCCAGGCTGGGACACCACACTTCAAGAGAGATGTAGACCAGCTGGAATCAGTCCAGGAATAGCAATGAGAGAGCTTAAAAACATAATCTATGAAGGAAGACTGAAAGAGCTGGGGCTGTTTAGAATAAAGACAGGGCTAAGAGGAGATGCAGTAACATAAATGCAGTTATGTAAGTGGTTGTTGCAAAGAGGGAGGAAATAATCTCTTCTCTATATCGACTGTGGACTGGAAAAGAAAAATGAGCTGTACTGGAGAACTGCAGAAGGATACAGCCTTGGCTTTCTGGTGGAGCTGTGTGCTGAATTTGTGGGTGACCATCTGAGCAATGGGGAAAGGGGGAAACCCATGGCTTGGATTGTTCCTCGCCAGTGCAGTCCACACCTGTAAAAGTAACGTGTTTGACCCTGAGCAGAGAAGGAGCCTGAGGCTGGAGGGAATGATGACAATCAGGCCAGCTGTGGGGAGAAACAAAATGTTTGTTTGGACAATTTGCATCTGTTGCTTTTTTTAACCGGATAAGAGAGTACACTATGTAATATACACACACCAGCCTCACTTACCGACAGAGACTTAAAATATTTATATCATGGACAAACAATGCCAAGGAACTCCCCTACAAATGCAGTGATTTGATAAACACAGTACTGTAATGTAGCATTTATCTTTATTATATATAATCAGCTGTTACTTTTACTTGGGTAGAAATAATATCAAACTGAGCCAAGGTAAGATGGGAAGATTGGAAGATTCTCATTTTCCCACTCCCAGACATACACACCTTTTTGGCTTTTGCAAGTACATATGGGATTTAAGACTGTGTGGGACATAGCAAAGAGATTCCTGACATAGCCCCATGAAGGACTGTACATCTCACAAACCTCTTGAGGTCTCCCCTACCAGATATCTTCTCTGCTCTGCTTCCAGCAATCAGATGGAATAAATATCTTCAATAACACCATTGAATAAACATGTGAGTATATATCTAGGCAAATGATGTGCATTGCTTCCTAAGCAAAGATGATCAGTGTATCTTGCTGAAAACATAGGTTACCTCTACATGAAGATCTTTATTCAGAACAACAGGTACAAGGTCCTCAGACAAACCCAACCCAGTGCTCACAATTCTCTGCTATGCTTTATACAGCATTAAAAAAAAAAAAAAAAGTGAAGGTGTTACACTGTGACTTTGTCAACAGTTAGTTCCTAATCACTTGCTAATCCTAATCCCATGCTAAAATTACTGAAGTATTTTACAGTGATTGACAGAATCAACTGTCTATCTTAGGTGCTTTTTCTCCCTGAGCAAAATGCTATTAGCACGTGTATCCAAAAAACTTTAAAAAAAAACAAATGCAAGAATTTGACCAATGGTCATTTTTCAAGGGTATTTATATTCTTTATAAATGTAGGCATTTTTACATATGCGCATGAGTGTGATCCAGTCTGGAGCTTTATCTTTTTTCTGCAGCAATAGTTCTGTGGTGTTCCACATTCATGTAAAATAGGGAATTGCCTTGAAGTGCATTTAATCAAGAAACCACAGTTTTAAATTAAGCTTTGCTTCTGAAGAAAGAACTTTACAAATTCCTGCAAGGTCAGAGTAGGAGCTGGCCCACACTGTGCAGACTTGTGAAAACACGATGCCAACAGGCCCTGAGAGTGGTACAAACAGTGTTTGTGCAGTCTGAAGATGCAAAAGGATGTAAATGCACAAACATTACACACATGGAAAACTTTCTTGCTGAGTAACATGATGCCAGAGCTATGGTCTTAGCAGATATTGTTCTATGTGACTTTATCCCAGCTCACAGTCACCACAGGAATGCCTCATCACCAGGTCCCTGTCACCACCACATCCACTCCAGCTGAGCCTGGTATTAATGTACTCAAATTAGACTGGCCTGCATGATTCTTAGTTTTTTACAAGACAGGGTTGGGTTTTTCATTTTCATTGCTATTGAGCATTCGCCTAGACAGCAACTTTTTTCATGTCAAAGCAAGGATACAGTTGCCTAAATGGACATGACCAGGAAAGGCATTTGCGAAATAAGGCTGAATGCTTTGCAGGCATTGGCGCCAATGTAATCTCATCATAAATTAATTTAATTGAAAGCAGAATAGTCTCTGCTGAAGAGTCATTTACTTGCTCTTACCTGATTTGTTAGGAAAGTACCTGGCTGCTGTGTCCACCAAATGTTGGGACAATGAGGTCTCTGGAGTGAAGGAAGGGATACTTTGGACTGCATATGGGTTATCTGAATTTACAAACCACTCAGGAATAAGTGAGCTTCTTGAGGACACCACTAAAAAATGTTATCATGGTTCCCAGACAAAGGTCAAAAAGGTCTTTCCACCAGTCTGATGAGTTCCAATGCCAGTGTCTATATGTCACCTGGTTCTGGAAAGATGTATGACCTTGAGGTATGAAATATATCCTAATGCCAAGAAGGAGGTAGTTTAGACATAAGCTTCCTTCCAGAGTAGATGAGAACATGCAGGGTTAAGGATGAGAGAATGCTGCATGTGGCACCCTGCAGACACAGATCTGCTGTTCAGGATGCATTCACAATGCTCCTCAGTGAGGCTGCTGGTAGCCATGTCAAAGTGTTATCAGGGAGCTTGAGGAAAACAGCAGTGTGTCAAAACTGCAGTGTCAAGCCTTCTGCAAAGTCCAGGTGTTGTTCAGCAATGGAGGAGGTACATGATGGCCTGTTGAAAGATTTTTTTCTCCTTCTCCAATACTTGCAAAATCCCTCCTGACTCCTGGCTCTTGCTTGGAGGGGTTTTGGTTTATCCCATACAGCAACAGGGAAGCCAACAAAGGGTCCCTTCCTCTACACAGTCTAAGACCAGAGCTGGACACCTTACCCAAAGCAGAGCTGGGGCCAGAGGAGACTGAACCAGAACTGAACCAGAGGAGACTTATTCTGGCTCACCAGAGAGATGGTGGAGCACCGCCTCTGTAATCATCATCCTCAGTCACAGGCAGGTCAGAGGGAGTTGATAGGACAACCTTTGGGCATGACCTTGCTGGAACGGAGCATTTAACCCCCACTGGCAGCTATCAATTGGTTCCTCAGTTGGGTTATCAGAGGTAATAATTGTCTGGTAGGCACTGCAGTATTCATCCCATGGGGACATATGTGTGGTGAGAAGAAGCACAGCCTCTGATTAACAGAGCAGTGACTGCATAGAATGGGTGACTTTGAGGTCAGGACAATGTGCACGTGCTCTTGGGTGCTGGATAGTTCCAGAAGACTTCTGCTTTGGGCCTACAGGCATTAAAGTGGTAGTGCTGCAGTGAGGTTGTAGCTCTTTAAACCTGTGCTGTGATTATAGGTGACAACCATCCTTAAAATGGAGAAGGGGTCAGTGTCAAGGAACTGCAGGATGGAGGACAGAGATGTGGAGGTAGTCTGGAGTGCATCATGAGAATAGACAGCTGTCCAAAACTTTGGTGCCTCCGAGGCACATTCATACAGTGGCAGAGCATAGGCTGGCAATTATCCCCCAAAAAAACCTTCAGCTGATCTTTGGTGTTTTCACTAGAAGTCCATTGTCGTGTCTCAGCAAATCATGGCCTGTGCCTCATCAAGGCAAAAATGTGTTTCTTCCTCCTTTCTTATTTTGATTTATTTAACTTCCATATAATGTCCAGAGGGATCATTTAGCCTGTTCAAATGCCTTATTGAGGAAAGACCGCATTGTTCTTCCAGCCTTTGCACCGCATCGGAATGTGCCTCTTCCTGAGTGCCCCTGCACATGGCCAGCCCATGATAAAGCTGAGGCAGCTTTTCTCTCATTGTTTCTCCTTGCCTTTGCCTTTCTCTTCCCAGCTTCATTTGTCCAAATACTAATTTGTGTTTATAACAAGAAACGGTTCCCGCACCTCCCCTTTGTCACTTAATTGAAGGGAAACTGAGCAACAGGTGGATCTCAGGAAATATCATTAGTCTCTTTCAATTGTTTTTGGCACTTCTTTGAAAGAAAAGTTCATTTCAATGCAACTGGCTATTTGGTGTTTCCAGGCTAATTACTGCAGGACATAAATGAGAAGGTCCAATTTAAAGAAGGTGAGCTGCTCATCCAGCTTGGGATTATTTGCAGGCTTAGAGGTACACAAGTAGTTAAAGACTTTGATGAAGCTGTGTCTTATAGCCAAAGCCAGAAAAGAAAATAAATCCCTTGAGTATTGCATAGCACAGAAGTACCATTCATGCACACAGACAGGGCCAGCCATGAACCTGCATGTTCATGTTTATGTAGGGACTTCCTTTTAACCTATTCTTTTGTTCATAGAGAATAGAAACAGTATATAAGGACAAAAGTATTGTTGTATGTATGATTTTGAGAGGTGCTTGTCAATGGAACCTGCAACTGGAAGAGAAAAGCTAACCAGAGGGACTCCTATCTCAGCTCCTCGACTTTCAGATCTGAAAAGTCACAGACAAGAGAGAAGGATGCTAAAGAAAACAAGCAGCATGATACTTCAACATGTGGTTTTATCCCAGCAATTCCCAGTAGGACAAAAGAGGCAAAAGCTCATAGTGTGCTCCTTCTATCATTTTATAGACAAAGCTCCGATTTCTGCTATTTTTAAAACCAGAACCCTGGGGGAATATTTCACCATTGAAAATCAGCCAAATGCATTAATGAAGTGCTCCACCTGTTACAAGAATGCAGGCAAAGGGCTGGATGATGGCAGATCTCACTTGATGGTCAGCAATCAGAACATTCCTCACATGTGATATGCAGCAATTTTTGACCAGCTGAAAATCTTGCCATCTGCTTTGTATTTCAAGTCTTGAACAACTAGGCAAGATAGAGGAAGAAAAGAGAGGTTATAGGATCTTCTTTAATTTCAAGGGTAGCATGGTAGGTACACAAAATCTCACAATGCAACAAGTCATTTAAATTTCACTCACTTAATGATACTGAGTTCTCACCTTTTTCTGAAATGTAGCTGTTTCTTGTTTCTTTCTGCTGAGAAACTGGGAAGCTCAGCATAGAATTCTTCTGACATGCAATGTGTCATGGGCTGTTTGGAGTAGGAGTAATCAGAGTGTTGACAGCTGCAAGGCAAGAAGTGGTACAGCAAAAACACACACACACTCAACTACCAAAGCTGGGAAAGCCAAGGATAGTGAAATCACAATTAAACAAGCATTTCTTCCCTTGATATGGGAACACAAATGCAAGTAGAAAAGTCCTAGCTTTTTAGCAATGCCTTTATGGGTTTATAACTGTAAATACCCCTTTTTAAAGGATGTATTTAGGAAGCAAAACAGTTCCCTTTTCGTGAATGATCTGTTTTACAGGGCTTAAAAATATGTCAAGGTTTGCTGCAGTAAATCCTCCTCATGCTGTAACTGAGTAATGTAAGCAACTTGGGTTGCCTTTTAAACAATTCCCAGTGTGTGGCATGGCCAGTGCAGTTTGAAATGCCTCTGTCTATCTAAACAGAAACAGATGTTTGAACAGCAGAGCTGTGCAGAAGTCATTCTTCAAACAGTAGATTAAAACATCTGTCAGGACCATTGGATGGGACCAGACAAGCAGCAGCAGTATCAGCTGGGACTGCCAGTCACTTCTACCTTACCCTGGAGGTGTAAAGGAAAGGATGGGGGAATTCCGTCAGGGCTTTGCATGTGACAGCCTCTTATTTCGCCATGTTTCTCCAGCCATTCAGAAGATTACGGACCTGGTTATGCAGAACAGCTCAAAACCTCTCTCAGTGTTGCCTCCTGTAATGGGGACCTTCTAGGTTTTTACTTTTCCTGTTAATGCCTTTTTCTGCCACTGCTGGCAGTCAGTATGAAAACTGTGAAGTGTTGGTGACATGCCAGGTTATAGCATTTTACAGTTATTTCCATCTGTCCTTCATGTTTCAGCATTTAGTGGCATTGCAAGCAAATTCTTTAGGCCTCATTGGGTCAAACAGATGACAGCCAACTAATCTCCTGCAACTTGCCCGCAGGAGCTGTGCCACAGGCAGGGTATTTGTTTCCAGCTGAGCAAGAGGCCAAACCAAACCCTTGGATTAACACCTCTTTTATACTCACCCCCACCCCAAAATCAGAGCCAAGACACTGATACAGAGTCAAGAAACTGTTCCAATGTTTTTGGTGAATCAAGTCAAAGCTACGAATCCAAACTGCCTCTGAAGGATACCATTTTTACAGTTTGGATCTGAAATCTTAATCTTGAATCCATCCTCCTTTTCCAGCCTAGATTTGTTCTTACTTCTTGTTTTAGCATTCACCCAAATAAGCAGGGACAACCCTACCCTCCAGGCTGCTCATTTTGGGGTTCAGCACCTTCCTCTTTCAAGTATGCTGCTCATTCCTGAATCAAGGCCGTGGCCAGGTTTGCCACCTATGCTCGTCAGGTGTTCCCCAGGAGAACCCTTGCCACCATGAGGTGCCAGTGCCTGGGCAGGCAGCACAGGCTCCCTTGTGAAACTGGTGGAGCTCTCCCTTCCCTGCAGGCAAGTTGCTCTCCCATCTCATTTGTCCCCAGCAGCCATTAATTGTGGGCTGTAGCGGCAGCAGATTACCTCACAACAGCCTGGCAGATGTGCTCTTGCTGAATAAATAAACTCATTTATACGGCCGTAATGACTGTTGCTTCTGTGCTCTCATCATGAAAACTCCAGCCTATCTACAGCAGTTTATAAACAAAGCTGCTTTGCCTTTATGGAAAAGCAATTTGCGACTGAGGAGCCTCAGCAGTGACTCGTGCCAAGGAGAGCTGAGGCCATTTCTCAGGGAACAGGTGTCCTCATCATTAAAGGCACCACCCCCCTTGGCATTAATTGTCATCCCTGTTGGCGCACTGAAAAAAGAGATTGGGGTTTGTCTGGGCTGCAGAGGCCAGCTTCCCTACTCTCTCCTTCAGGGCAGCATCTCTGCCTTCAGCATTGCTGAAGCAGGGGGAAAGCTCAAATGGTGTGTGGTGGATGGACCTCAGTCTCCCGTGGCCAGGGCAGGGAGCACTGGGAAACTGGCACAGACTGGTGAAACAAAAGCATTCATGGGGGGAGAGAAGGAAACTGTTTATTAGACAGAGCAAGTTCATTATCTTCCCCCTTCCCCTCTTTATTTATTTTAACTGTCTCCGCACTACATCTCTTTTCCGGTGTTTCTTCCCTTGCTTCCTCCCATGTTACATTATTATTGGAAAAAAAAAAAAAAAAAAAAAAGCTTTACCCTCTATTTTCTTAGTTTACTTGCAGCTTCAGAGCAATAAACTGCAACTAAAAAACACAGCATACCCTAAAACACAGCAAAGCACAGGCATGCACCCTGCAGAAATAGAGGACTGCTGAATAAAACTCTGTTAGGTTGGATTCTCTCTCATCCATCTGAATCACCAGATGATCCCATCTATCTCACCTGTCTCCCCACCTGGGTGCTTTCCTCCACCACTATGGCCCAAGTAGCCATGTGAGCCGGGAGCACAGAGATAAGTGGGAAGTTTGAAATGAATGGCACGACTTCCCTGCAGAAAGCCGCTGTGGTTAGCACCACACACGTGGTGCCCCCCGGGGAGAAGAGTCACTCCGCAGAGCGGCCATGTGGTTGCAGTGACTTCACCCCACTAATTATGGCAAAGCAAGAACATGCTGGCAGCATTTTGGGGTTTAGGTTATAGCCACACTACAAAGTAAACAGGTTTTGAGTGATGTTTTACTTTATTACCGAAGACAGGATGACTATCTTAACTAAATGCTCTAGTAGTCTTGAGTTAGGGGACTTTTTGCATGGCTGGGAGCTGGGTTAAACTGAGCCAGAGTTCATCCTGAAACACAGATCTCCAAGAGGAGGCATTGCTCTCTGAGCAAGATTATTCTCAAATCCCCATTAAGCCAGAGAAACTAATGTTTTCACAAGCAATCAGGACATTGCTGCTCCAACAAACTCAGCCATGAGTGTGAAGCCAAGGGAATGTGACTGTGAAAATATGGGAGCAGCAGAAAAACCTTTCCAGGGTGGAAGCCGGGACAACCATCCTCAGCAACTGGTGGCCATCCATCTGCCTTACACTGCCTGTGTCCCCACAACCCCTGTGGGTCATTAACAAGGCATTACTGTTTGTCAGCCCAGCTCAGTGCAGTGGCTACTCAGTGGAGGATGTCCATCCAGCTCTGCTCACACACACCAATGTGGATCAGAGGCTTTCTGCCTCCTCCCTGCCCTCACCTGCAGGCCATGGCTGGCACCGGCCAGGCCTGTGGTGGGCATTTGTGCAGCTGCCTAAAGGATCAGGGATAGTTGCCTCTGCTGATCCTCTTCAGTACTGGGCAGTGGTGACACTGCCCCAGGCTTGCAGCATGCCCAACAGCACCAGGATGCACCCACCTGGGGCGTGGTCACGCCAAGCCCCCTGGCCAGCTCTTTGAGATTGCTAAGGGAGACAGAGAAAAAGCATTAGAGACTGGAATGGCTTTTAGGGATAAACCCAGCAAACAATATTTTGCCTTCCATTAACTCTGCTGGTTTTAGTCTCTGTAGAGTTAATTACAAATCAGTTTAATTGTTCTCTTGCTGATAACTTTCTAATCTCTCAGAGACTTGCTGCACAGCAGGCTGTAAGGTTATATTTTATCACTTCTTTTTCCATTAACCCCACTGTATAAGTCTGTGGCCTGCTTCCTCACTCTCTCCACAGAATGTTAACAATTAAATTGATTAAAACCAACTTCAGCATTGGCTCCATTGAAAACGTTCCCTCTGTTCCCCACCAGCCACAGTGGCTGCCACACTGTCGGGTCATGAGCAGCGACTTGTGTGCCCCCAACACCATCCCTCCCCATTACACCACCAAGTAAGGCAGAAAACTTGTGCAGTGATGCATGAATGTGCAGGGAAGTGAGGAAGAGGAACAAAAAACCCCTCCAAAGAATGTGCCTTAAAAAATAAAAGGAATTAAAAACAACCCCCCTGGCAACCTGCAAGACAATTATCAAAACACCCCAGGTCTGCCAGGAATTCAGTCTTAGATGCCCTCCTACAGCCACTGCTGACCGACATTTCCCCATCACTTCCCCCTTTCCAATCGCACCATTCAATGTAGTATTAACAGCAGCTGCCTCTTTTGCTCTGGATGTGGATGCAACACAGAGGTGGGAGGGAAAGTGCTTTGATCATTCTCTTCTTCCTGGGTTGTGCTTGGGCTGCAACATGGAACAGCATGCAGGTCACACTTACAGGATATAGAGGATCTGGGAGTCCTGCAAACACTCCCAGGTAGACTGCATTCTACTTCCAAAAGCAAGTGCTATTGGCTGGATGTTAGAAAGACTAATGCTTCTTTACAAAAACACTTGAAGACTGCAGACTGCAGACTTCTCTCACAATGTCCTCAAATCAGTGACTAAATCACTGCTCATAGGTCTGGACTGTCCCAGTAGCCCACAGATTTTGCTCCATGATTAAATTTGAATGTAGTTGTGTACATTCAACTTAATTTTCAAATTACTAAAAGTCCTTCATTCAAAACTTAATTATCAGCATTTCCTCCTTTGAAGATCTAGTTGGTTCATTGGTCTGTGTCATGGAGAGGGAGAAATCAGGTACACTAACAGGAGGATGTTTCAGAAATATTTTGCTTCGACTTTTTGAACAGAATTATTTTCTGGCTTTTGGTTTTTTTCTCTGATATGTTATATATTCATTAGATCTGTTTTGTTTTCTTTGCCTTACTGAATATATTGTGCAGGCAGGGACATCCTAGAGATAGGAGTCTATCGCAGGAATACTCCAAAGAACTTGTGATGTATGTATGTAATTTAACCCTTGTCTGATGTAAATCTCAGAAGAAACCTTGCCACTGCAGTGAGTTTTGCATTATTCCCTCAAGAGTGGACAAAGAGAGTTTGTTTTATCCCCACGGAGGCATTTACAGGTGAGAGTAACATCCAGTAACTCCCAGAAGACCTTCCTATGTGCAGGAGACCCAACCACAACCAACCTTAACCAAGTCAGCTGTAGTTATAGAACGGGGAATGCTGCATATCACCTGACTTGAGCTGTTTTGTCAGATGAGGTCAGTGGCTCCATTTATCAGCATCTGAAATTGTTAGTGAATACCAGACATGCATTTGTTTGTCTTTCACTGCACATAAGCATGTGATCACAGAGTGGGACTACTGTGTGCTGCAGCCACAGGGCAGGAAGGCATACCCTGCTATATGGTGCATAGAAGGCAAGTGTGGGCAGAGCACAACAGTAAAACCACAGGGTCCTTGTTCTAGCCATAAAATCACTTAATGACTTGTTGGCATCTTGAAACATTTGTGTGACAGAAGCATTGTGTCCAATGCAGAAATTAATGTGAAAACTTTTCACCCTGGAGAGCTCTCTAAAATTTCTTTCCGAATGATCATAAGGAGCCATTCAGATTGCCTTGTCTGAGAGTCCGAAAACATTTTGCTGGTTGGCAATTACATAGGTACATAGGCTGCAGTAGCTTGCCAATGCCTTTTTCTTTAAAAGCCAGTATGTTATTTTAATCCATGCTTTTCAGTCAAGTAAGTAATTTAAATGGGCACTTGACCTTAGGACATGCCAAATCAGAACTGTCGCTGCTTTCGGGAAATCTGGAACCAGATCCTAACCTCATAAGTCATCATGATAATTGTAAAGGATAAAAAACAGACCACTGACTTAATCACTCCTGAAATTTGTAACTATGTTTGGATCTGAACTCTCACTGAGATTTTTCAACAGTGTTAGATGGCTTGTTTTTCAGAGTTGCGTTTCTCAGCATTTCTGAAAATCAGGCCTGAAATCAGACACTGATTTAACACACAGACACAACTCAGCCCAAACCACCCATACTTTTTTAAAATCTAACCTTCTACTTCAATATCAAAACATCGTGGAAGAAGCATTTGCCAACCTCCTTAGAAACAGAATACTTCATAATAGCAACAATTGTTTTCTTAAATGTTAGCTGTATTTTTTAAAGAGATACTTTCATTTTTCTATTACTTCAAGCTTTTGGAGAAAATACCATTTGGTTAGTAAGTCATGAAGGCCTTCAAAATCTCTAGAAGGCACTGAATTAATTTGAAAATATTTTCTTCCATCAAAAAAATAATGCACTGGGATTGCACTTCAATTTTATGCCACATCAAGTAGATGTATATGTTATATCCCAGACCACATCTGTGTTTTCACACCTGGAGGACAGTCTCCCAACCTCAGTGCAGCACCAAGCCCACCCAATGACTGTTTTCTAGTTGAGATTCGGGCACTAGCTGTCCTCTTTTGTCAGGTTTCTTTTGGCTCTGTGTCCTCTACACAGCTGGAGGTGGCCAAGACACTTGGGAACATGGTGCTGAATATTGAACAGTAGATCTGAATGGGAAAATACAGAGTAGTTCAATGCTTATTGTAAATGACTCATATGTCTAGTCAATCTGATGGAATTATATTTCATGGATTTGGTCAAAAAGTGGTTTGGGAGAACTTTTTGACATACTGCATTTTTGATTGGTCTCTGCTGACAGCGTCAGTGACTGAAGATGAAAACATTAGTTTGAAGTTCTTGTTACTGTTCCAGACCCAGCCATGCCGTGTGCCAATATCAGCACAGTTATTGGAAGACTTACTCCTGGGACCAATGTGAGCCATTTTCTACCTCTCTGAACATAGCATCACTTCACCTTGTAAACCAAAACCTCTTAGAATAAATGCACCATGAAATGTCCAAAGTGACTTTTAGCATATCAGTTACCATTTGCACACAGTAAAAATGTAGTAACACATTTATCTGCTAAAAGATGGGTCTCTTTGCTTCATGTTTAAAACTGTAATTTCCATCCTAGCTAAGGGACTTCTCTTGCTATCTCTGCTCTGACTGTAAAGGATTACATTACTCTTAGAATAACGTTGTTACTATTAAAAGAATGGTGGTGTGTGAAAAAATCGAAACCCAGGGAACTTCTGCAATGAAGGATGTGGAACTGAGATGAAGCATGCTTAGAAAAGAAAGGTGAGGAAGAAGACAGTTGCAGATGCTTGGGAAGCTGACCATCAACAACACTTTTTTCATCCAGATTGGACTAAGTGATAATTATGGTTGCTCTGCATTCCAGAGGAGTACATTAATCGTCTGCATGTGGCAGTGCACAGCTGAAACTGCTGACTGACATCCTGAAGTTTCAGATGTTAAAATTTTCTGCACAGCCTATATTCCGTCACATGATTAAATGACAGATATTTCAGCATGGTGTTAGCAGCCATGGCAGCCACAGCAGCCACAGCAGCCACCTTTAGCCCTGGCAGGAATAATTAAGGGAGAGAATCTGAAAACAATGTCCCTGAAAATGTACCTTCATGGAATTGTTTTTGATAAAATAAATTTTGGGCTGACTGGCCCAAATGTCAAGAAGTAAATATTCCTCATGGTGAATATCAAACCAGGATTATTTTTGTACTTTCAGCTGTTTTTCATTTATTTTTTTCTGTCCACTTCTATTAAAAAATAATGGTATAAATTCAGAATACATCCATGTCTACTGATTAAAACTTATTTAGCAGAATTGGCAAGGTGTTGAGCAATGTAACACTGAGATGGTGAGATTTCGCACCCCTCCCCTCAGCTGTCAGAAACAAAATCTTCATTCACTCCAACACTGACTTTTTATGGAAATATTGGTGTAGAAAGCCTTTTCCATGCCTTCCATGCATGTGGGAGGCAGAGTCAGCCATGCCTGCCTCCTTCACTACCTATCTCATGGCAAGGCCGCTGAAAAACAGTTGTGCCAATGTAAAGCTGTTCTTCACATCCCTACTTGGCCAGCTGCAGTGTGTTTAACTCCACTTCCACAGCTTTACTGTGTCATGTCTGGATGTGTCCCTCCAAAGGTATCTCTGTTTAAGCCGCTGCTGAAATGATCTGCATCTACACTTTTTAGCCTAGAGACAATTTTCAGGGTGGTGACTTCACAGTAGTGCTAGAGGATGAAAAGCTGGATTGGCACCTTTTTATTTACCTCGGTTGTGACTGTGAAGGGAGAGGAGGAGATACAAAACAGTTGCCTTCCCTTGTCATTTGTCATGTTTAGTTTTACTTGTCTTTGAGGATTATGAACTGAGGCTTGCCTCCTCTCTGTGAATCCCGTGTTGTTGCCTTTACACCAGTCGGGTTGTGAGTTCATTTCTTTGTAAGTACTCTGTGACGCACAAAAGCCAAAAGGGGAAAGAAAAAATCCCCACCCACTCAGAAACAGTCTATTGAACTTTGTTTTCCAATTACCTAGTAAATTGCTGACTAAGGACAGGATAGGGCGGTGGAAATATAAGACCTAAAGACACTGTACATTCCTCATCTGTAATGACCAGAAAAAGTGGGTGTTTGTTGGTGGTTTTAGCCAATTTGCAATTTATCTTGGTTTTAGCCCAAGCAGGCTTGAAACCAAGACAAACATTCTTTGATGTAATCTAATTGTGACTAAGACCGTTTGCATAAAGGTTTCACAGCTAGGATAGGAAGAGGAAAAAAGACCTTGAAAGCATTCCAGTGGAAAAGTCATGTGCACCAGGCTTTCGGCTGCACCAATGGCGCCCAACAGCCCATTGTTTTAGCTGTGGCTTAAATTCATACCTGACAGCAAATAAATTAAAGCCCTGATGAAGTCATGTACTCATTTATTTTTGGTTTGGGTTTTGTTTTTTTTTTTTTTCAATCATGTTTGCACAATGATAGCTTCAGGTGAAGAATTAATAGGAAAAAAAAAAGCCCTTCCCCTGTATCTATTACCACTCTCTTCCAAAAATATATTTAATAATTTAACTTAAACTGTCTCTGAACACAATATCCAGACCAGGCTAGCCTCACAAATTAAGAAACTTCACATTGTTGGCAAGGCTATAAAGAGTTTGGGGAAGAATGCAACAGATCCTGGAGTTGTGCAATGCACATACAAGCAATATCTAATTTTTCTCTTTCACAGTGCTGTGGGTCTCACTCTTCTGAGGCTATCCCAAAAGTAGGATCAATGATCCCAACTAGATTTACTAGCAAGATGTGCATTTTAAAAATAGTGGAGGTTACTCTTCACTTTGCCCTTGACAAGTCCTTCAGCTGCCCTTGACCCAGTGTGTGGAGGCACTAGGGTTTAAAGTCAGTGAGGAAAAGCAAACCTAAGAGATTTTCTGCTCTGGACAACACTGAAGATATAGTAAAGCTATTGCTCAAGCGGAAAATACACAGGAGATGGAAGCACAGTCAGACCACTTGGAATTAATATAGAGGTTGTCAGAGTAAGTAGAAATGTTCTTTCTTGCAGCATGTTAATACCAACAGTCCTTGGTTATTACTAACCATGCTTGTCTGTTATTACCAACAGCCCTTGGATGGCTCCACAGGCATCTGACTATTGGTATTAGGAGCATGAACTTAGCTCCTTTTCTTCTGTGGTTCTGCAGGGAATAGGCTGAGAGAGTCGGGTCTGTTCAGCCTCAAGAACTAAAAACTGAGAGGGGACCTCATTAACACAGATAAATGTCTGAAGGGAGGGTGCCAAGAGGATGAGGTCAGTGGAGGTAATGGGCAGAAACTGATGCACAGGAAGTTCCACCTGAATATGAAAAAGAATTTCTTTACTGTGTGGGTAACTGAGCATTGGAATAGATTGCCCAGCAAGGCTGTGGAGTCTCCCTCACTGGAGATACTCAAGAACCACCTGGATGCAAACCTCTGCCATATGCTCTGGGATCAGCTATGAGGTTTGACCATATGATCCACTGTGGTGCCTTCCAACCTGACCCCTTCTGTGATTCTGTGATTCAGTGAAAGACTTGTATGCATCAGTGTGATGCATAATCGACTTGTATAGGTGACCATGTATGAAGCAGGAATGTCAGGTTGAATTCTGATTCTCTTTTCCCATCAAACCTGTCATCTCGAAATTATACCAGCATAGCTCTAAAAAAAAGTCAGAGTAAGGGATTTTATTTTTTTTTTTGTGTCACAAGACTGAGAACATGGTACTGACATTCTGCTTGTCATGGTAACACATTTGATGCTACTAATACGTTATGGTTTATTTCCCAGTCCCTAAATACAAACACCTTCAAATTTCCATTAGAGACTGTGGTTAGTACAGTTCAATAAGCAATTTCAGTACCAGGTACTGTAATTCAGCTTTCAAATTGGCCTGAAAAATTTACCAGCCCAGGCATAAAATATGCTTGCTTGAGCTTTATACTTAATGATAATGAAAAAATCCAATAATATTTTACACTCCTGCCAAAATAGCCTTTTTTCCAAGCCTGCGTTTGAGTCATAATTTGCAAGACAGCAGCTATGAATTCCCTAGGAAAGCATCTGTATGTATCTATTACTGCATTATGCTTCAAAAATTAAATTAAATTACATACTTGAAAAAATCAAAATATGAAGAGTTTAAAATGCACTCACATTATTTAGAGGTGGGCCACTCTGTAATGAACAGGTGGTATTCTGTCTACAGGACAGAAATATGTCTTGACTAAGCTGCTAAATTTTACATTTCGACCTACAGCAAGAGATTTGAGTCTTTAATGGTGCTTTCTTTTGTTCTGATTTTTTTCCATATCTAAGTAACAACCTGATTTTGATTTCATTCAGGTATTCTTTCTCTTTGCCATCTTCATGGAAACCTACAGACAGATGAATTCCAGGTAGGACCTTGTTAACCAGATGGCAGCTCAAAGAGGGTGTGTAACAAGATATCGGATCTCCTCGTTCTCAGTTCTTAAGTTATTGTGAAATAAACCTGTAACAGGTTCAGTGATTACTTCAAGAGAATTTCTCTGGGAACCAGTAGATGGATAATATATACCCAACGTCCCATAGGTCAACTGAAACAACGACTGAGAAATAGTATCTTAACGGCACTGAACATTACAAACCAAAAGAAATGCAGCACTAATTAAATCCAAGAGATTTTCTATGCGCTACTGTTTTTGTAACATTCTCAGCAAATTCTGAAAAGCTGCTAGTTTTTGGAATAATGCCTTTTTAGATTAATGCTGCTGATTAATAAGAGTTGTTATTTATGGTGAAAATCACACAACTACTGGGTCTAAAGGCTTCTTTGGTGCTGAAAGCTTTCTGTACAGAAAGTTGTTGTTGGAAAACAAGGGACTGATGTGTTACTGTAAAGGATAGGTTGTAAAAGGCATGCTTAAAAGGGGCCCAATATGGTTTGGATCGCAGCCAAGGTCTTGCATAACAGGATGCCTCATAAAAGAAAGGCTTAGAGGGGTATGGTTAAAAGACAGACGTTCCTTTTGAGTAGAGATGTGCCAATGGGAGGATCACTGACAAATCTTTGTTCACTGTTATGTGTGCATGTAATTAAAAAATGTTGGTGTTTGCAGCAGTTCCCAGATGATGTTGACTGGTTTAGAGAATTGCAGTTTGAAAAAAAAAATATATAGACTAAGGTGCAACAAATGCAGTGCAGCCAGGGGTGCTTTGCTGTGGGTAAACTGATCAGATTTTAATGCCCCTCAAGGCTTGTGATAAGGTGTGCAGCATTCACAGCTAGACATGCTTGCAAATC
Organism: Formicarius rufipectus; assembly: GCA_013399695.1. Lineage (NCBI taxonomy): Eukaryota > Metazoa > Chordata > Aves > Passeriformes > Formicariidae > Formicarius > Formicarius rufipectus. Next base: position 649,799 of record VXAU01003168.1, on the reverse strand, counting down.
TGGGTCAACTGCTTTGCAAAGGCTCATGGCAGCATGATACCCAACCTTGGGTAGTCAGACAGGAGTTCAAGGGCAGCCATTTGCATCTCACAGGCGAGCCAGGAAGCTGCTGGGTTAGTAACAGAGGCTTCATTGAAAACTAGAGAAAATTACCTTGTAATGACAACCGAGGGGAACTTTTAACTCCAACCTAATTGTCTGGCAAGTATTTTCTTTTTCCTGCAAGTTTGGAATCCACCAGTAGTAGTTTAGAGCAAGCTCTACCAAAATACCATTTATGATTCATTTCTATTTCTAGAGGAAATGCTTGGTATTATTCCCCAGAAACCACCCAATGCAAGCGTGACACTAGTTCTAGTAGCAGGACTCAGGAACTGAAAGAAGACTGCATCAGTGGGAATGTCTCTATGTCTATCTCTTTATGATTCATTCCCACTACCATTGTAATACTTTATCTTGAATTTATTGCTCATTTTAGTGGAATATATTCAGGCTTAGATGAAGGTGTCCCTTACCCGGGAATTGGAATGACATGATCTTTGACATCTTTTCCAACCCAAGCCAGTCTATAATTTTATGATTCTGGATATAGGGTAGTGGTTGGGTCCTCAACACCACCCAGTTGTGTCTGTTGGTGCACTTGATGAAGTGCTTCTGCGGCTCCTGACCAGGCTGAAAATGCCTTCAACTGCAGTCTTGGATTTTTAATAACTTCTATTTTCCCATTCAAAGGAGCCTGGTGAGCAAAGTGGGCAATGGCATTGACATTTTCCATAACATTTCTTAATACAAATACAAATGGTGGGACAAATGACTGGGCAGCTGGAAAATGTAGCTGCAGACAGACTGTTTCCTTTTTCACTGGCAATGTCAGAGCGCTAGGGAAGCACTAATGAAGGAGCTGGGGAAGAACTGGTGCTCTTGAGAAGAGCAACACCTGCAGCAGATATACATATTGTCAGCTCCTGGGTTATGCCTTTCACTGCTAAGCATCATATAATAATAGAATCATAGAATGGTTTTGTTGAAAGATCACCTAGTTTCAAGCCCCCTGCTGTGGGCAGGAACACCTTTCACTAGACTAGGTTGCTCAGAGCCCCATCCAACCTGGCCTTCAACACTTCCAGGAATGGGGCATCCACAAATTCTCTGGGTAACCCTCTGCTTCCTTCAAATTACAGAGAGTGATTTGGCATCTCTCTTAGAGAGCAAGTTATAAGCTCATTAACATTGTGTTTACTTTTGTTGCATGAGAAGAAACCACTTGTGAACTGAAGAAGAAGCTGTCATTCTCATTCAGGGTTCATACTCAGCATGATTCTTCTGTGTGTAACATGGAGATGGCACAAGACCTTCTCTGGGACAATCCCTCTTTCAGTTTTAGTGTTGTAAATATAAACTCAAAATAGGTGTCCTTTCAGCATCCTGCTCTACACTTACACTGTCAAGAATGAGATCATTACATTATCATGGCCAGACATGTCCATGGTTCCCAATGTGTTGTCTTGAAATAAAAATAGAATTGCAGTTCTGCAGCAACTTCATTGATGCACCCCACAGCACATTCTTATATATGTGCTCTGGGGTGCATCAATGAAGATGAAAAGACAGGGCCACAGCTTTAGTCTGAGATTTGCTGAGATGTTGCAGAGAAGCAGGTGGGTTACTGCCCTCTCATGTTCTCATTTTGGTTCTGAAAGCAGAAGAGGTTCCTCTGTGCTACAGGAAACAGTGGCAACCCTTCAACAGAATAAAACAATACTTAAACAAAAAATCCTCTCCATAGGCTGAAAATAGGAAGAACCCAGTCTTTTAAGTGCTTTCCTACTTAATACCAGCTTCTTTTTTTTTTTTTTTTAACTATGGAAATGCTTGTATCTAAACAATTAGACCACAGAATATAAAACATACTTTTTCTACACACTATTCTTCCAAAATAATGTGCTCCCATTCTATAGCTTGTGAGGAAATGTCTTTTTTACTAAACAGCCAACCCTATGATAAACAGCTTAATGAAATAATAATGTGTGATGGACAGAAAGGGTTCATTGGACACTGCAGTAGGAAGGAGAAAGCACACTAGCTGAGTAGTCAGTCCTGATAGGAAGACTGGAAGCCAGATAGCCCCAATAAACATTTTCAGACCTAGCAATGAATCCCAAACATGGACCTAAATGAGGCCTAGATTCACACACTGTAATCACCCACCTTCTGTAAAATAATTGCACACTGCATTTACCCCACCCTTAATATTTTAAGGTCTGAAGCTAATCCTACTGATGTGTCATTGCATTGGATACAATAGGTTCAAATCCCAGATTAAAACAAAACAAAAAACTAATGAAACAAAACAAAAGGCAAAAGTGGAGCTTTTAATGAGCAATAGAGGAGAAGGAGATCCACTCTGGAATTTATGTCAGTGGAATCAGAGACTAAAATGTTATCACTCAATATAGCTGACAATGTTTTGGTGTAGGTATGCTATTGAATACCACCAGTTTCATTCTATCACAGAGATAAAAAGTAAAATAAATTGAAAATTTGTCCAATCACAAAATGTAACTAAAATTCTGGCATTGCAATATGCTCCTTTTTTGCTCTCTTTATGTATATATTTGTGTATAGTTTGGAAAGTAACCACAGCATATTCTAGCAGGAGTCAGACAGGTCAATCTCTGTGAATTCAAGATAAAGCTGCATGCCTTCAGAAAAAAAGCCAGGTCTGGAGACCAGGCTTGAGATAAACAGCCATCTGAAAGATAATAGATTTGCCTGACATTGTTGTATCCAGTAAATCATAACAAAACTTCAGAATACTGGAGAAAGGCCAGGAATTGGTGACTTACATTATTGTTTTATTATCACATTTTGGAAAGGTAAAACTAATAGCACTGTTTACTTTCACTAGCATTAACTTATTCTTAACTCATGACTGCCCAAAATTATTCTGCTTCAGACCACAATCTCCTCACTTTCCAGCTATGCTAGGAAAACAACCTGCCAGCTATGTCAAAAAAAAGGGAGCTGGGGAAGAAGGGAAACAGCATCATGCATGGAGGGCAATATGCATCTGCTTGGGCTTTATTTCAATCTCACTCTTTGTTCAGGAGTGATTCCTGTAGAAGTTTTTTGCCCTGTTAAAAATGAATATAAACCATGCTGCAAGGAAAAAAAGGAAAAAAAAAAAGGCAACTGTTTTCATACCTGTGTTTCAGACCCTTTTCTCTAATACAGAGCTCTATTTCCCAAAAGCTGTTCCCTGACATACCTGGTGAACACATGCAGAATTGGCAGAGGTTAATGTCAAGTGGTGAATGCACGTGCAGGCGTGACATACAAGCTGTGATACACAGTACTGCTTTCTGGGGTACATGCATACAGAACCCACCTGTGGCTTCTGGATTGCTTGCTTAGTTTCTTTGAAGATATTGAGCAGCCTAGAGAATGGGCAGCTGAGAGCATTTGGTGCACACACAGGTGACATGGAAAGAAGGCCTCTAACTGGTTTCTTCATCTGTCAAACCACTCTCAATTCAGCCACCTTGAGAGGTAACCCCATAAAAAAGGGATCAAGGTAACTTGCTGAGGTGTGTGGATGGATGTTCTGTCACAATCGGACACTTACTTTTGAAGGATTCAGACTGTTCACACAACACTGCCTAGAATGCTGATGAGGTGGGACCTCCTTGGTGGGAACTCTGCTTCTCTGACCAAGTTACTCCCATGGTTAAATATACCTTCTCCACAGCAAACATCAGAGAAGAAAACTGTTTGCTTGAATCCCTTGCGTAACAGTGACTAATTCTTGAGTGCTGTTATTAGTTTGTTATCTAAACTCCAAAGGAGCAGACTGTAAATAGCTCTAGTAGGTTTGTGTCTAAACTCCTAATGAGTATACTGTAAATATTTATTTAGTTTCTTGTTTTGCAGGGGTAGACAAAACTCTCAGCAAACCACTTAGTTTTTAATCATACTTTTGATCTGATATCTTGTTTTAAAATATTTTCATCAAAATGATACTAGGAGGGATTGAAGGAAGTTGCTGTGTTAGTTCACAGGGTCAAATGCAGAGGTGAGCTGTGAGTTAAGTCTCTGAAGCTCAGATCTCACAGAGCTGTTAGCAGCTGGTCTCTCCATGCAGAATGAGATTGCCTCTACTGGGCCTCTCTAGAAGAGGCAGAACTGAACTCTGCACACCATCCTCACTGGATCATCATTAACAGAGACTCATTTAGGACAGGGTCCTGTGAAAAACAAGCTAGTTCTGCCCATTTCATCAGCAAACTCACACTAAATTGAGTCTTTTAGAAAGTTCCCATTTGACTCCAATTTTGCTAGAATTCTCCTTCTCATTTTGAGCCCTCTGTGCTTCTGTTTTTGACTCAAAGAAAGAGCGCCAAAATGCCAGGAAAAAGAGGCTCTTCTCACAAAATTTCAAACCTAAGAGCAGTGTTTTGGAAATCTTACTGGGTAATAGTATTGTGAGTTTCTTGGCTTATATGATTAAAGAACATCACAATTTACTCTAATTCAATGAACTAAATGTGTTTGTGTCAGCTTCATCCTTTAGAAGTAAAAAAGAAGGCAGTGTTTGTTGAACTCAATGATCTCAAGGGTCTTTTCAATCCTAAATGATTCTATTATTCTAAGTGTTTACCCTGATAAAACTCTGGAGTGATTTTACTTGGCTTTACAATGGGTGATGCCTCAGTTCCTGGTTTCTTACTGCTTTAGAAACTTGGCCCTTCTTGAGGCACCTTCTTTCCCTGGAGCCCTTTACTAAGGGTAGACTTGACCTCTGAAGAGCAGCAGAAATCTCTGACCACAGCTATAGTGAACTTACTTGGCTATCTGCAACATGTTGACAGCCCCAGACTTCACACTGAAAGTACTTGCCTTGCTCAAAACAATTACATAAAACAAGTGTCGACATGAATGCTGTCTGACTTAGGGGATCACAGGACCCAGAGCCTGAACACAGCACCTCAGAGTCACTTCTGTAATCCTGTTGAATATTCTAATAAGAAAGAAGGGGACAAACATTTTAGTGTGGTCTGTTGCAATGGAACATCGTGTAATGGTTTCAAACTAAAGGAAGCTAGAGTTAGATTAGCTACAAGGCAGAATTTTTTTGCAGTGTAGATAGTGAAATACTGGAACGGGTTGCCCAGAGAGGTGGTGGATACCCCATCCCTGGAGTTACTCAGTACAACCAATGACTCAAAGGGAGTTAAAGTGATTTACACAATTGAGCGGTTGGCCCATTATTCTAAATCAGTGTTATACTCTTGATGTAAGCAGGCAAAAGGCCACGCCTGAGAAAGGCAGTCTCCTCTGAGCTCTTTGTAGGCTGTGCAGGCTGTAATGTTCTGTACAGGGTCACTGTGATGAACCCAACAGCCTCCACTAGGTCTGAATGCCCCAAGGTAAAAGTGGTGTATACCAATATCACAGCACTCATGACAGGCTTGACTACAGTTTTACTGAAGCAGTGTTGGATTAGTAGTGATTCAAATACACGCTGTGATTTGCATTACTAATGGCAAACAAAACTGATGATTTAATCATCTGTCTGTATAGAGCCCTGTGTAAGCAGCAGTATTCCTTGCACAAATTCACATTGAAATTAACTATTTTCTGGTTCTTAAATGGGAAGTCAAGTCTTTATCCAGGAAGGTAATGAGGTAGGTAGTCTATTTAAACCCTACTTTATGACTTCGGATAAATAAGTAAGCTGGCTACCCAGACACTTAGTCCAACAAGTCAATCTTTCAGGAATTTCACTGAACAGATTGGCAGATTTTCACTCTTCATCCCAGAGTGTATCCCATGTGTTTTTGTCAGGAGTCAAACCTGTATCGCTTTTACAAGATTCAGTCATTTCAACTTCCAAATGAGGTGTTACTTGCAATAGGTAATTATTTACAAGATGATTGCATGTGCTCTCTACAGCTCTATTTCCATGAAATGAAAGGAAATCTTGCTGAGATCTCCACCTTCCTTGACTTGGCAGTGAAGGACAGAGGGCAAGTGGCTCTCAGGACAGTGTTTCTAATCCTGTTTCTAGAGATGTACTGCTGTCAGGGGTGGCCTACAGTGGGAAGTCAGACATTGTCCTGGCCCATCCTTAGCACCCCAAACTCCTCAGACATCTCTGGATACCATCAGGACTCTATGCTAAAAAACATTAGGGCTGCCTAGGGTAAACCTTCTCTTAGGTGTCCACACTAGGAATTTTTTAAGGCAAAATGCAGAATTTTTCTAAAATTCTAGACATATTCTCAGTTCCTTACAGTGTATATGTGTGTGTACACATGTGCACTTGCACGTGCTTTTGGGTATATGCACCTGCACAAAAGTTCTGCTTCTTTGCAGACTGGGGTTGATGACATTCACATGCTGAAAGTGCTGACATCATCTGACCCGATGAAGCAACCTGGCTTTCTGCAGATTTCTGCCTCAATACAAGTAAGAATAGCTATTTTTTGACATGCTACTTTCAGATTAAAGTAAAACTGAAAAAGGAGGACTTTCCAGACAAACATTCAATGTTTGGCATCCGGACATTTCAGATGCCATTTTATAGATGGAGACTGAAATGTGTAACTAGATGCAATTCAAAGTTTTACAGATAAAACTTCCAGACTTATCACAAGGAGTCCTTCACAACACACCGATTAGGCATCAGTGTTTATTATTGAAAAGTTCATAGCAGTAATGGTATGGCAAATGGAGATTGCACTGGAAGGCAATGAGGTAGCATTGGCCCAGAAGGATCTTCCAAACATTTCACTGAACATGTAACAGTTTGACAAACACCACACAAAAAAAAAAAGAAGTGGACACTACAGAAGCTCCCTGTTGTTTTTTTCAACTGTGAATTTTCTTCTGTATGCTTGGCTGACCACAAGATAAACTCTTTCACCTTCATTCTCCAAATCTGTATGTCATGTAGATGATTTAAAAGGAAAGTTTTCCTGAGAAGTTCTGAGGTTGATTCAGACTTAATCTCCATTACTGTGAAGGAAGATCAGGAAAAAAGTCAGACGATTATTCCATTTAGAAAATTAGTACCTTTAATCTGATGATGCAGTGAGCTTTTGCTGGCAAAATATAATGGGCATAGAAGTATAGTAAGAAGAGCACTCTGTAGCTTTAGCTTTTCCATGTTTGATATGTTTTGTGATATGGGAGAACTGTTTGGGATTTACAGCATCAGTGAGAGGCAAGTTAAAGCATGGTTAAGTGATCTTAGTCATGGCCATTCAGAAATAAGACACAGGTTTAGTCTGACATCTCCTGTAAGTTGAGCACTCCTCACTGGGCCACATTTTGGAACACATGCTATGGCAAGGTCTATGATTGCCCCAGGAAAAGATCCCTGCACCTTGGAAAAGTGACACATCAGAGTCAAAATCTCCCTTGCCGAACTGCGAGTTTTTGTTCAAGTGATTTGCCTTCAAACAAGGGACTTGTCCAAAGAAACAGGTCAGTCTCTAGTGAGGTTAAAAGATTCACCTGTTTAAAGACAGGACAGAACTTGGTGTCTGTGATCAAAACTGAAAAGGCAATTGAAAACAGCTTGAGCCATTGATGACTTCCATGCAAATACTCTGTAACTGAATGTACTAGAAGACTAACATAAAGCAACAGCAGGAGAGAAATTGGCCTTTTTCAGATGAAGCTTAGAAAAATTTGAGAAGTCAACATGGTCATGCAAAGGATACAAGGTATGACCCAGTGCTGGGTTTCACTAGCAGCTGGATGGTTGTATGGGGAGACATGATGGGGCAGGCTGAGCAGGAAGGGAAGGGTGTCTCTTCAGCCTCCAAAATCAGACCATGAGCATGACCAAACTGGATAAGGTCAGAGGTCTATTTTCTCAGCCTCTACTGTTCTTAACCTTAGAGATTTACAGACCTGGAGATACCATTTTTGTGCTTGAGCTCCAGGTATGACTATATTGCTACAAGAAGAAATCTTTCAAAAATGTCTGACAAAGTTAGGAGAAATCTGGCCAGTCCTGTGCTCCTAAACTGACTGATCAGTCTGTAATCCTACCTACCTCCTCAGCTCCAAATGGGAGCTAGAAGGTCTGCACAAACTCTGTACCATTTCTTTTCTAGGGATTGTGAGGATCTATTCAATGGAGTAAGTTAACAATTGACTGAGCTGCAGACACTGGTTGTTTTTGCTGATATAAGTCATTGTGATACAGTTTTTGGTATGAAAGTGATTACTGGGGGCAGAGCACTCCCATGCTGGGCATTCTTATTGGTACCTGGGCAATGCTGGACTTGAGAATCAATTAGTCACCAAATCTGTCCTGAATTACAATTATACTCAGTGACTAATTGTGTGTGCTTTGGTCATCCTTCCTCTCCATTAATGTGTTCCTGCTAATTAAGGACCCTGAGAAGATCTCTTTCAGCCAATTATATGGATGCAGGTGGGAAGGAAGGCGCTTGTGCAGAAGTGAACAGAGGGGGAGTTAAGGGAGTTTGTAGCACAGCTAATTTTTACCATTTGTTTAATCTGTTACTAAGGGTCATTTGTCAAACTATGGTTGCTGTTCCTGCCCCTCCTCCTCTTGTTCACAGTAATGAACAGCCTGGGAAAAATTATACCCTTTTCAAAGGATCAGCAATGAGGAAGAGTTGATGATAATGGCCCTGAGAAGCGAGGGAATTGTGCACGGATCACTTCCCAGGAAATAAAGGCTGTCTGCACACTGCACCCAGGAAATAAGGTTAATCAACACCTGTTCACAAGGACAGCAAAAAGATCTTCCTCATCATGATGGGGATTTTGCTACTTGTTTCCTGAGGCAAGTGGCTGTGCACCAGTACCTAAGCAATGTGTTGGATGACTCTTCCACAATATTTTGTCTGAAGGTGGTAGGAGAGTTGTTCCTCCAAGGAATTGAAGACTCAGGCCTTGTATTTTTGATACTAAACTGGCTTGTTGCTCAGACAAGGAACAGGAAAAATACAAAGTGACAACATCACATATAAATTGCAGAGAACATTCTCATGGTAGAATCCACCAGTGCTGAGGAATGTGGTTTGTTGTTCCTCTTGGTGAGAAAATGAATGAACTTCCACCTAGAATTCTGGTGGTAAAATAAATGGCAGTCTATGAGATATTTGAGACTTAGTATTCTATCTAGCAGTTTTGAAAAAGCTAGACAATAGCTTTGTGTATTCAGTTTGATCTTCAAATTTCAGATTTAACTATTTTTTCAGTACAAGCAGGTAGGTCCATAATTGTAGAAAGAATGGAATGACATTGTCCGCAGCTGAATAACAGATGTGTCACATTAAATATCAAAACTCCAAACTCTACTTTTTAGAAGATCTTTCATTTTTACCTGGTGCAATTTCACTTGACACAGTACAAGTTGTTGTTGTCTTCCTTATAAGTAACAAAAGAGTGCACTGATTAAAGAGCTTTTACAATGACAGAATAAAAGTCAAGTCAGGAAATAGAAAAAGCCCTTCAGCATCATTATGGAATCTGTTAAGAGGAAACACTCTTCAAAGACAGAAAGCTATATCCATGTGTCAGACAAAAGATCAGAGGTCCTAAAGACTCTGATCCTTCTAAGGTTTGCAGACAGGTGTTTGGTTTAATAATCAACAGTAGTTTAAAGTTTAGTTATTTAGGTGTTGGAACGATCATATCTTTCTCAGTGTGTTTGGTTTCATGAGGACAAAGTATGTTTGGGAGATCTTGCCTTTTTTGTTTGTTTATGAAACATGGGGCATTTTTCTTAAATATTTTCTAAACATAGAATATAGTAGAATATTAACTGATAAAAATGAATGGCTCCCTTCTGTGGCTGGTAGTTGGACATTACTCCAGCATTCAAGGGGGACCTGGATGAAGATTCATTCTATAGTGTAGACTAAATTCTCAGCTTCCTACATTTCAAGGAAAAAGACTTGACTGAATCATGCTATGCCAGCTCCTTTCTTTGCTTTCTACCATTGGACTTGCAGTCTTTATTGATGTAAAATAGGTTGCAAGGAGAGAGGAGAAAGAGGTTATTCACCCGAATATCAACCTGACACAGAAGTGATCCATGTGCTTACCCACAGCAACAAGCTGAATCGCCTTATTTCCTTTCAGGAACTAGTTAAACTCCTTAAAACTACTTAAGTACTGTGCTTGCACTTCTTCTCTTGGAAAAGTCCTTCCTCATTGTTAGGATCATTGGCAACCTGCTTCTACTTTTGCTAATTTTATTCATGGCCAGTTAGCATTTGTTTGTTCATGTGCCAAGGTCACTTTTTAGCTTAAATAGCTTTTTTCACCTCCCTCAGGTTTACTGCTCCTTGATGTATTTGCACTCAGCAGTTACATCCCCTCTAAGCCATTGTTTTGCCAAGCAAAACCAGCTGATATCTTCAGCTGTCTTGTAAAATTAATTTTACTTTTTTTTTGCAAGAACACCAAGCTACAGAGTAATAGTCATAGATAATTGCAGTTAGAGCTAACAGTGGAATCTCCCTTGCTGAAAAAGTAGGTATAACACAATTTGGCTTATAGTCAAGTCCAGCAGTTTGGAACACAGACACTTAAGTCTTTATCTCTGGTGAGGCATGCAAGTAAATACCCTCTTATACCAACATGATGTGAACTTTAATTGTCCATTGACTTCAATGTCTAAATAGGTTTATGTTTAACTAATGTCTTGAAATTCTAAGCATCAGCATCAACATTAGAAAATGTTTCTCTAATTGTTGGTGTCTTTTGTTGTATTTCATTGTGTCCTCAATGTTCATTCAGAAGCATCCACATTTCACTAGAGTTACTGGTCCTGACGCCTATTTGAGGCAAGTAAATGTTATTTATCTCTCCATCTGTACTAACCAGAATCAAAGAGGACATATCAGTTCTCCAATGTCAGAGAAAGTTGGAGGCAGGCATAGGAAATGACCAGTCAAGGACTCAGACTCCCAGCCTACTCCAGTGATCTTATTCTAACCCATTTGAAATTAGAAAAGGAAGAAGACCAGAAAATGAATCAAAATGTTTTGGTAGGTGGCCACTAATTAAGAGTTGTGGTGATGAGTTACATTTAAGATTGCTTTTTCCCTTCTTTTATCTGGGCCTGTTTTATCCAGATAAAACCATTAAATACATTGAATATGTTTTGTAGGGAACAGTTTAGTTTTTCTTTGATTTTGTAAGGCTCTACACCAAAGAAACAGGAAATGTCTATGTTTCCTGTCCCATTATTCACTTTGATTTACATGATTTTCAGTAGCTGGCATTTGACGGGCATTTTTTTGGGAAAGAAATTATCTTTGTTTACTTTTGTCTGCAATAGCCTACTGCAGTCTTTCTTTTAGACTTACAAGTCTTCCCCTCTATGTATAATATGATAATATCTCTTATAATTATCTCATAATATGATAATATCTCTTAACTCTACTCTTGTTTTCTTAGCTTCTTTCCTGTCGATGTCTTTCCCTACTTCTTTCTTCTTTTTCACTTATGTTTAGTAAGATCAGAATGTATGTGCCTTTTCCTTGATGGCTTCAGCTTCTTCAATCTGCTTTTATATTTTGCATTAAGCTATAATGATAATGGGAACTCTTGGAAATTACAGGTATTTTTTCACTGCTTTAGATTTACTTGTGAATGTCCTACATTAAGTTCGGTGAACACTGGTCTTAGACTACCAGCCCTTGCTTCTCCAGTTACACAGGCAAAAATGTAAAAAATTCCTTCATTTATTGCATTGTCTTTAGGATGTCTTTCAAATGGCTTCTTCTCAAATTTCATAAAATGCAACAAAAAATGAGGTGTATTTCAATAGAGGATTTCAAGCTATGGCAAGTCTTCTGAAACTCTAACTGTACAACCTTGCAAAGGTCTAACTTTTTATTTACTTTGTATTCTGTGTTTTGAGATCTAAAAACCTCTTCATGGCATACATTTCCATCTATCCAAGGTTTTTTCTTCAAAAGATCTTAATCTTTTCACTCCCAAAGAAATATATGTAGTCTCTATATATGAGTGTTGTTTCCAGCCTTTTGTTGCCTCACCTTGAATGTTGACTTGTAAGAGAACTTAATTATAGAAAAAGACAACATAGGAACACTTTTACTGAACTCATTGGTTGTAGTTTTCTAAGAATAGAGGGTGAAACTTTCAGCTGACGTTACTTTCTCTGTTTCTGCTGGCTTCCAAGAGACTCCAAAATCTATCTGCTGGGAATCAGAAGGTGAAGTGCTGCTTGGAGTTGGATGGTGTGAATGGAGTCTCAGCTCCAAAGAGAGTGGACAGAGTTGAATACCCTGGCTCCACATGGCCTTCTTAACACCCCTGGCATGGCAGAGTGATGATACCTGAGCACCTTATTACCTTCTGAATGTGTTGCTCTGCCCCAGACCTATCTACACTTACATCTTTCCCTATCTTCATGCCCATATCCTCACCAGAAGGCCAGCATGACACAGAGCCACTGGCACATTGATGGCCAACTTTGCCCATGCTTGAGCAGACAATACCAGGATGTGAACTCTGCTGCTTCAGCTTCTTCCACTCCTTTTTATAGCAAACCCTTCCAATATCAAATATTTTCACACCTGTGTGAAAGCTGATCAAAACTTCAGTTCTGAGGAACTCGGAATCAAAGCTAGAACCTGAAACAAATTTGAGAAAGCAGTGGAATAAGCTTGAGAACACAACTGCTTTGAAGGAACCTCACAGCAAGGTGATGTTAGTCTCCTTTCACGGGACTAGCAGTAAAATTAGTTCCCAGTGAGTCACCAATCAGAAATCTTTTGAGTGATATCTTGTAATTTGTGTTCATTGGCTGGTTACTCTGAAGTTAACAGGTATTTCTGTAAACTGCACCAGTTTGCAGATAGCACACATTTACTCAAATCCTAGCCAAAGCCTACGAAAAGCCTCTTGTTCGGGGAGATACAATCTTTCCTTCCAGAGATTTGCCAAAAGTAGCAGGCATCAGACAAATGGGGCAAGGTCCTCCGAGTCTTGTGAGGAAAAAAAGAATCTGAACCTGTATCTTCCTCTGGTTTGATTATGTCCGTGGAGCACAGCAGTAGAAGTAATTACTATAATGAAACAAAATGAGACATGTCCTATTCCAGAAACGCAGAGTGAAGCTTCCTGGAACCTGTACTCCCACCACTGCAGGGACACTTCAAAACACTTGGCATCTGACTAATCAACCTGTTTCTTTTTCAGTTTGGGGGTCCTCTTGAGCAAATATTTATTTGGGTTCTTCCCCATTCTTATACGATATAAATAACCTTTGATGAGAACAGTCACAGCAGTGAAGAAAAAGATCTCTTTATCCAAGTCTGGATTCTGTTTCCAGATTAATGCAAAAATGCCAGTAAGGCATATCAGGGCCCTTTTAAGGCCTGTGTTGTGGAAGAAAAAACTCAAAATATTATTTCCCAGCTTTTTTTGTTCTGGGGAGATTGGTCCCACTTTGTGTGTACATGCATACTCTGGAGTCTTACTCCAGAGGTCTTTCCTGAAGCTTTAGAGAATCCTGCAGTAGAAGGGGGATGGGCAGAAAGGTATTAGGGACAGTAAATAAAAATATAAAATTAGTAATAATTTTTTGTAAAGGCAGGTGCAAATTTGCACATTATGGTTATTCTCTCAGGCAATATGCCAGGGACCAAGGTACTGTCCTGACAGGTAATCCTCAAAATATGGCCATTAGTACATGAAACAGTCACTGCTTCTCCCACAGGCCAACTTAAAAAATACATATTTAATGTGATGACAAGTCCAGGGGGATGGAGACCCAAAGAGAAAAGAGAGGCCCAGAGCATCACACTGCTGTGTGGGGAGACACTCAGATTTTATTTCAGACATTAGAACACTTGGAGTGACTGGCACGAGATGAAAGAGAAAATTTAACCCTGCCTTGCATGCTGGATTATTGCAGCCTTAATGGGCAAAATGTCCTACTTTCCTAGCTTTAGACATTAGGGACAAAAGACCTTTCTACTTGCTGCTTGACAGGTCTAAATGATGTCTTACCCTTAAAATCTGCATGAAGCTGAATAATTTTTATAGTTCTGCTTTAACTTTTTCCTAAACAGCATGTACATGTGTAAACAGCTCTGCCCTCTCCTCTTCTCACAGCTACAACCCAGTGTCATATCCTCATTTATATCCTGACTACAATCACTTGTGTTCAGCTATAGAGGAATAAGAGCTGGGGCAGATCAGTTGCCTTTTAATCAGTTCTTAATGCGATGGGTGACTGGTAAAGACTCATCTGTGTTTGTTTGGGTCAGGTAACCGAGAGACCTTGTGAGAGCCTACAGCTGTTCTATCTTAGTACCAGGAGAGTGTTTTCAGAGTGGAAAAGATGAAAAAGTTCTCCATAGGCTTCCCTAGATGAAACACAAGCTGTTACTAGATTCAGCCTAAATGGAAATAGGGAAAAAAAATCCAATTATTTAATGTATATTTATACCTATATCTGTAAATGAACTTTTAGAATGCCACCATAGTAGACAGATAAGGGGCGCAAAAATGTTCATAGATTTAATGGATTTAATAAACTGGCATGCGTAGTTGATCCAAGATCCAACAACTGACTTAACCATGTGTAAATTTAAACCTATTTGTAATCTTTGTGGTGCTCTTTATTTGCTCTTTAAGCACCAAAGAAGTGCATAAAATATACTTTAAATTCAGAGGTGAATGGCCCAACATGTTTTGAATCAAGGCATGGGGCTCAGTTTCTATGTAATACCACTAACTTTGTTGACTTGTAAGCTTAAAAATCAAACCTTGGGCTACCTTTCACAATGAAGACAGGTTTAATTTTGTTCATCTCTGATAACAATATAAACTATAAACTTGGGGCAGGTTCAGTATGTATTTCAGAAGTTTATGAACCCAGTTTGATCTGGGGTGAAAGTCTACACCAAACAAAACTCCATCCTTATGATAAGATTTTTGCCCTGTTGACTGTGAGAAATTAAAATTTAATTTTAGGAGGAGCAATAATCTTCAAGAAAGAGTTTTTAGAAGCCTTTATGAAAGGCTTTTAAGCACTCAAGCATTTAAAAACTTTTTTAAAGTTTGACATCTTATAATTTTATACACATGCTTTCACTTTAGAGGTAATCATATGTGGAGAAATTTGGACCTCACTTACTTGAGAGAATGTGAGTGTTCCAATAGGAAAGTTAAAGCTACAATAATGGACTTTGGTATAAGACAGGAGGATGTCCACAACCAATCCAAAAGACACGCAGTAGGTCCAAGAGTGCTCTGTTTGAGAGTTGTGTGTTTTCAGGACAGAAATTTTACCAACTTCAGTTGTTCTGATGTTTTGTATGAATTCTAGACTAGGGAATCTAAACATCAAAATTCACCCAAAAATTTTGATCTAGTCCTTTCCAACAATATCTTTCCCTTTTATAGAGCAATGGAAAGAATGAAAGACAGGTTGGTATTCATGAAATTCATTATAAGAAAGAAAACAGGTTTCCTCAAATGACACTTCAGCATGACAGGAATTTGGGGAAAATTTGTTTAGAAATATGTCTGCTGGCACTTTATCAGTTTGAACTCTTTTCCCCATGTCCTACTTTTAGGAGGCTCAGGAGCATTCACTTGTGCAGAGGAGATGTTCACAGCTGTACATGGTTTTCAGTGAGATTTTATTATTTCATCTGCCACTCTGAAGTCTACTTTTTAAAGTATTTTGTCCACATTTCTTTGCCCTCTGACCCACAAAGAGGTCTGATTTGTGATCCCTTGCTCCCTATGGTGCATTTCCCAACAGAAGAAACAGAGTCATGGGTCTTATGGGGCCAGCATTGCTCTCTTCAAATAAAACAAAAACCCACCAGTGAGATACATAGGAAGCAGGTCAAACTTTTAATCTTAGCAGAGAGCAGAGGGCCAAGCAGACCATCTATAAGTCATTAAATCTTTAATTTTCTACTTCTCCTTGAGGCTTCCCCTCGTTCCCTTTGGGACTGCCAGGGAAATCAGACTCACTTCAAATGCTCCATACACTCAGAGTAGGAAAACTGCTGCAGAAAAGGTAAAAAACCCTGGAATAAATCCTCCTCTCAGATAGTCAGACAAAACTCCCTGAGAGCTGTAAGTCCCACTGCAAGCTGGCTTCTTGCTGCTGTGGAGAAGAGCAAGGCAAAGCCATCAGCTGTGCCTGTGTCACAACTGTGGTGCCCCAGGGTGCCTACACCTCTTGTAATAGGCATCACTTTCCCTTGGGGTGTCTGTCCATCAGCTACATAGTGGTGGTAGCTCACAAAGACATTTCCTAACAAACTGTAAGCCCCTTCAAAACTGCAGGCCAGCCACACCAGGAGGCAGCTTCTCACTACTTAACTACCCACACATTTATGCTTGTTTGCAGCCTGCATGAAGACTTTTCCCACCCACTGCATTAGTTAGTTGGGCATAACAACAAGAAGGCAGTCACAGATGAAGAGTAACCCACCTGCAATATGGTCTTTGAGACTTCTGCTCTGCCCTGACCTGTCAGATCAAGCATCTTTTCACCACTGGCCAGCTTCTGCTGCTGCTTGTCAGCAGTTCTGTGGGGTCAAGTTCAGATAGGAGAAGAAGCTGAGACATCAGAGAAGGAAGTGGTAAGAGTGACAGAAGCCTAAATGATAAAGTAGGCTGGTAAACCTCCTGCTGCCAGTGTAGAGCTGCTGAGGGTGAGACTGTTGAAACAAAGCACTGCCTTCTTTTCCTACATCTGCCCTAATTGGGAAAGTGCTGCAGCTGGTAGCTCTTAATCAGAGAAGGTCCAAGCTGAGTCTTCTGTCAAGATACTGTATGATACTTGGTCAGACACATGCAAGTGGCTCACCATGGGTAGACAGGTTTAAAAGCTATAAACTGTCACAGATTTATCACAGAATATTCTGACTTGGAAGGGATCCACAAAAATCATCAAGTAAGTTGTATAAAGCTTTGCTATTTCTTAACAGTGCCACACAATCTGAAATGTTTCTGTCCTTTCTCTGCGTCCACCTGGGCCACCTTTGCTGCTTTTCAGCCTTCCATGCTGTGTTTTGTTATCTGAGACTCTTTGTAAACATGACTGCCCTGCTGACAGAGGCCCTGTTTTTGCAGGCAAGGGTCAGACACCCTCTTCTCTCTTTTTTCACATGCCACACGAGAAAAGCTGCAGTTTCGGCACACTGTGAACTTGTGCTTTGCCAATCAGTCATTCTCAAGTGAGTTTGAGGCCAGAATACTTCCATCAAATTTTATTTTATCCCTTGCAGTTAATGTCAGAGAAACACATCAATGGCCTGTCATTGAAACCAAATACCTTAGCCTTTGGAGCCTTTATGTAGTGATGGGAGACTGCTCTGTAACTGTGTGACAGATTTGGCTGAGAGAAATCCTTTTTTGGCCATTTATTTCAGTATTTTATTTCAGGATACCATGGTCTCCTGAGATCCACCTCCTGAGATCTTTACATTCCCAGGGATCTTCTCTTCCTATTGTTTCTTGTTGACAGGAACCATCTTTGCTTTTGCTTTTTGAGTTTATTGTCAGCTTGGCTTGTGATCCTCTTTTTATTTCTCAGCCTTCTCTAAAATGACTTCAGTTAAACCTTGAGCTGCAGAAGCAAACCCAGGTTGACCAGTTCACTTCCCTATCACGGTTTCTCCATTTGTATTGTGCTCAACATTTCTCTCTGTTTTTTCACCCTTCAGTCTGGCTGTGCAGAGTCAGAATGACAGTCACTGAATGTTTTACTCTTCAATGCTCCATTTGCCTCTATCACTGATGTTAACCTCCCTGCCAACCTCCTTTTGCAACTCCACTGTCAGATTTTATTCCTCTGCTCTCTTTTTATCACCCTGGCTTGCTACTGGAAACTATTGGGTATTTTCTTCCTTTCCAGCATTTTATTTGCTTTCCTTCCTATGATGACTGTGATGTCCCTTGCCCAGTCATCTATTAACTCTTTTCTTAATCATTACCACTTTCTCCTGTCTGCACTGGAAGTACTTCACACAGATTGTCTCTACCAGCACCATCTTTTCCTTCTCTTCAGATGTATCACTCCCCATGTGAGTCTCCCAGACTCTCACTGGCACCATGGGGTAGGCTCAAGTTTCTCTTGTCTTTTTCCTTGAAGCTCCACATACTTTCCCTCTAGGCTACTTTCTTGCTTTTGCTTCATCTCATTCCTTGTCCCGTTTGAATACCTCAGGGCTGATTTCTCATGGCTGTCCTCATGCACAGTATGCTCTTCTACACCTCATACTTAAAGAACTTTCAAGATTAATGTGTTTACTTTTGTTTTTTTGGTCTTAAGGTTTGGAAGGTGACCTTCAAAAAGAAGTCTAATATCCCTACTTGTTAATATTGTTTAAGGAAGATGAACTACAGAATATGGTATGATTTACACTATAAATGCCAAACATTCAAAACCACAACATTGCCATATTGAAGGTCTATACCATTTTGGTTTTGTCTCAGATACTGGGTGAACACATGGTTCAACCTCCCTTGCATACCCATTTGTGCTTCAAATTATTCATAAGATAAATATTTCTGTGACTCCCATCCCTTCACTCCAGGTGCTAGTACAGCCATGTCCATTGCCCCCCCAGGAAAGGGGACTCCATTTTGCTACAGCTAACAATTGATGTTTCTTACTGGCACATACCATTCAGCTAAACCAGACATCTGAGGAAAAACAATATTAGGTTCATTTCCTAGACAGAGAAAGAAAATTCCTTGCTGTTACTGGTTCCATAAAGGAGAATGAGGTAACCTGCAGAATCTGATAAAGTCAGCCCTCTATTTCAGCTCTGGCTTTGGGCTATGTTAACACAGAAGACAGGCGATTCATAGAGTTTTAATGTAAGAGACATAGAAGAAAATTATTTAGTTCTCCCACTCCCCTGAGGGGAACTGTCTTTGTTTTCCATAACTGAAACTGCAGTGATACCCTTGACAATCGCCCTGCAGTGATTATAATTCATAACTTGCTGGTTAAGTCACTTGGGAGCAAAAACATCTAAGATTTCAGGTTCTTCTGGCCAGCCCTAAGGTCTTTTTTTGTCACTCATCAGTGTTTTCACAGCCATAGGAGTTTGCACAGGGAAGGAGGTGAAGACACTGGCTGGTTCCTCCGCTGGCACCAGAGTGCTCCTCCATGGACAGGCATGAAGACCTGGGTGGCTCCTGGCTCTTTGCCCAGCTGTGCTGACACACACAGGTTGAAGGCTTGGGTGTATGTGCTGTCTGACAATTTAAATAAATGTAATATTCACTCATATACATGCAAGGGCATGGACATTAATGTTACTCTCTGAGCATCCTTCTTGGTGCCTGTGAGCCTCACATCATAAATGTTTTTGGAAAGCATGTACTCTCCTTCCTTGTTGTCTCTGATGCTTTGGTCACTGTTTGTTTTACTTTGCTTTGAGTTTAATAATTGACAAATCCTGGAGTGGCAGCTGGACCAACTTGCTATGTGCCCAGGCAGTGAGGGGGCTGCTGCTGAGCAGCAATACATTTCTGTCAGGGTGAAGGCTTGCTTGAAAGGCAGTGACAAGTGGTACAAAAGTGGGAAATGTGCTTTCCAGATACCCAGATTTAACCACTCTCCCTCCTTTCTCTTTCAGGTTTTCTTTCCATCCAACTCCTAGATAGATCCTTCTACACCAATACACACATAAATACAGCAGGTGTGTTTGTTTGCAAGCCTTTGCACAGGAAAACCTGGCGATATTTTTTTGCCATTTTTTTCTTAGTCACATAGATGAAGGGTAAATGTTCCCACGTATAGGTTTTGCAGGAAATGGGAAGTGGGTGACAGTGACCAGGGCTGTGACCTGCCAGACCTCGCTGCCTAATGTAACGCGATCTCATGGTGCTTGGGAGTGAAAAGGGAAGAGAAGTCTAGCCCTGGGACTGCAAATCACAGGCTGTGATGACAAGAGGGGGCCTAATAAAACTCAGCACCCTTCACTTCTAAATAAAATGAGTGGGGAGGGGGAGTGGGGAAAGGATAATTTATTGCCTAGAGATATCCCGGGGTATTGCTTTCCTAGAAATGGCTTTCACTGGCCTGTAGTATTTCAGTGACAGAAAATGTGAATACAGCTTTGAGCACTTAAGGTCGTTCTTTGACTTAATTATAGCTGTTATAACAGCAAGATTTAAGCAGTGGAGGATGGGGACAAGACTTTACATTGCCCACCATCTTGTCTTGTCTCCTTATGCTCTGACTCACCTTCCTGAAGGACATCAGTACTGCCAGAAAGAAAAGGCTAGGATGTCCAGGTGGCTGGAAGGGCACGGATGACACAGATTCTTGATGCTGAGAAAATATACCATCACTCTGCCTCTCTTCTGACCACTGATGTCTGATTTTGTGTTCAGGAGGCCACAGGAGCAAGTGAATTTTATTGGACAATGCTGCTATTTATTGGCAGATTGGTCTGTTCTGCAGTGACAGTGATCAAAATAAATGTGCTTTAATATATGTTCCTGCATGAATGGAGACTCGCTAAATGAACTCATTTGACAGGAAGAGATGCACAGTCCAACAGTAGCTTGGTATTCTGGGACATGTCAGGACTCCTGCAACCCTCTTGGAGGAGTGGCTCAGTCACTTCTCTTTTCATATTTTTGGCTTTGGGATGTTTGTACTATAATTTTTACAGCAAAACAAGCTTATATGAATAGAAAATCTTTGTGAGCTTCGAAAATTCTGCCAGTATAGGCATTTGCAGTACCAAGATACTGACATTACTTTGTAACTGCCAAAACAGGCTGCAAACTACAAAAATATGAGGCCCCAGCCAAGACTCCATAAACTTCTTTCTAATTGAGCTAGAAATGCGTGTCTTTTCCAAAGGATTTGGAAAAATCCTCTACTTCTGATCCCAGAAAAGTTTTAATTTTATTAAATAGCAAATGGAAAGGAAAATTAAGAGGTTTTTTGCTTGTTTGATCTTACTAGATGTCTAAGCTTAATTTTTAGTGAATCTTTAGGCAAAGATTCTTGTTTGTTTCATCTATCTGATTATTATTTTTATATTTCTGGTAGAGTGAAAACCAAAGAATAAATGAAAAATAATGAAATAAACAGAGTCAAGTGTGGCTGTGCCCTAGAGCTGTCCCATCTAAATATATGAGCATGGTTTTCATCATTCCAAAGCAGAGATTTCAGGACTCAGCTGGCACCAATAAAGAGGTATGACTGGGAGAGAGAGAACTATCACCCCCTGCCCCCTGCTCAGTGCTGAGGGAGAAGAGCTGCATCTCCGTAGAGTGCTTACCTCCTGGACATATCCATTATAAACTCACTCACCACATCCCATATTGCAGAGCTCTTTGCATGTCTCAGGCATAAAAGCTGGCCACTTTCAGGGCTATGCTTGGTACTGAAGGTAGAGCAGCTGTTAAACACACAATTGGTTTCTGTAGCTCCTGTTAAAATCTGCCCTCAGCAGGCTGCCACCACTGCTGCTTCCCCTCCCACATGGTTGCAGCTCTCCTCTTTGCTCCCTTTAGCAATGCCCCATGAGCCCCCATAGCAGGAAATATTTATGAATATATACATATATCACTCATACGGAAGTGGGAAAGTTGCTCATCCCCTCACCCATCCTCTTGTGACAAATTGCACGTGGTCAGGTTCCTTCTGTTTTCTATGCTGGGAAAGCCCAGGGAGTGGGAAAGCCAAGGTGTCCATTCTGCCACTCTGGCCCATGCATGGCTCACAAGACAAGCTGTCCTTGTTTGCATGACTGCTTACAGCATCTTTGCACTGTGTTTTGGCACAGGCAGATCCATGTGCCCCGTGTAGTTTTCTGGCATAGTTCAGCGAAGTCAAAGAACTGTGGATTTTTCCTTCAACTCCAGACTGAGGGCAAGGGGTTGAAGACTTTCACCCTCTAAAAAAGCTCATCTCAAGTCAAGCCAAAGCTTTCAAAATTGCATCTTTGTGGATTTTCTTCTATAAACCAAATACGGTTCTTGTGACTTTTTGTTCTTCTGTAGTCTGAAAATAGTAGATGTCTTCTTTCAACTCTGAACACACTTAGTAGATCTTTTTCTCTCCACAAAATTCCTCAGAAGCAGCTGCAGAGTAAGTTATGTGCATCTTACAAATGAAAGACCAGATATAGGTGGTCCCAGATAGCCTTGATCCAGTACTATGTGTATCCCATTAACTTTCCCAGGATCCATTTAACTTCGTGATATGTAAAGAAAATCCTACTCTGCTTCTCTTCAGATGAAAAAAATATTAGTTTTAGCCAAAACTCACCCTTCACATCTGGTATCCTCCTGATACCAACAAAAAGAACAGAGAGACAACTCTCTCTGCTGACCTGCTCATGAGCTGAGGCTATTCAGGATTAGTGGATTCATACGGATATCTAAATACACAGAGAGAATGAAGAAAGAAGGCTGAAAAACAAAGTTTCAGAATACCAAAAAATACAAGACAGTAGTGGACCGACACAGAAAATATCTGTTTATGGAGTGAATGTGATTAGGGTGGGATCCATCCTATAGATGAGTTCTCGTGAGAGATCAGTTTTCTCAGATGGATACAGACCTTGTTTGAAACAGGCATGTTAAGAGAAAGTGTATCAGTGCAGAAAGTAGTGCGAGTGAATAGAGATTCATACTCTCAGGGGATGACACCTGGGTGTGGTGTACCTAACATTACTGAATTATTTAAACTTCTCTAAAAATGTGGTATTGCACCAGAAATCACATGAGTCAAAAACCTCTTATACAAGATCACCTTCTGATCTTGTATATCCTTTTTCAAGTCAGGACTTAAAAAACAATGGGAGAACAGCCTCTCATATAAACTTTTTGCTTTCCATTGCTGGCTGTAATCCAAAAGGGTAGCTGCCACTGAATGCTTGAACATTACAAGTATATTGGGCCAAAGCAGAAGTCCCTGTCAGGTTGGGCTGGGGCTGAACATGAGCTGGTGCTGACCAGCTATGTTGGTGCTGTTTGTGAGCAGGACAGTACTTCTGGAATAAAAGCCTCTATTGCATACTATGTTTGCATGAAACTTCTTTGAAAATTAGAAGAATTCTTCCTGTCAGGACTATTATTTCATTTTTAGTGGTGAAATTGAAATTTAATTGCAAAAGTGCTCTCTGGAAATAATGTTATCTTTTTTAAGCACTTAATCCTGTATGTTGCATAGGTAAATGTATACCCTTTTCATGCACTGGAGTGGAGATACCAGAGATGTTCAGAAATGCAGTGCACCTGCAGATTCGTTCAAGAGGTGATTTCCAAACGCAACCGGGGTGGAGTTAATGTCTGGTTAAATGTTAACATAGGGCTTGGTTCCATCATTTTACAATGTGTAACCTGTTGTGAGTAAATGATAAACTGTTCTGGGTGCAGCCCTGGTTGCCAAGTGCTCACATTTCATGTTGTTACTCCTCAGAGGAAAAGCAAATAACTGTCATTTGAATGCAGGTAAGCAGAAAAGATGCTGCATGTTGATTTCTTACTCTTCTGAAAGAGGCAAGAAGATAACAATTTCACTGGAAACTGTATTGCCTAGTTTACTATTTTCTATATATTTTTAAGACAACAGCACAAGATGCCAAAGCAGAAACAGAGAAAGCTTCCTGCCACTGTAGGACAGAGCCAGTAAGGCACTGCTTCTTATTCCTTAAATAATACTGTTCTTTCACTTCTTTTGTTCCCTTTTGTTTGCCCTCAGCCAATTAAAGTGTTAAAAACTGCACTTGGGGGAACCCAGGTGTCTTTGGGTTTGATGAGGTGGCCCAGCAAGTGTGCCCTGTTATGACTCACTGTGGTAACTGACGTCCTACATTCCTGCTGAGACCATGACTTGGTGAAGATAGGGCACAAAGATAGCCTGTGTTCCATTTGCCTTATGAGGTAATAAGTGTGATGAGATTCATGAACAGTTAAATATTCATATAGTGAAAAGACATTTTCCTGTTATGCTGACCAGGACAAATACTCCAACACCCATTAACCTCTATGTTCCAGGCTGGAAGCTCATGATGGGCTGCAGTCACTGTCTGGCCACCCTGAGCCCTGAGGGGGATTGTGCATCATCATCCCTGTTCATCATTTGAGGTGAGAGGGAAGGGCGTCACCTTCCTCTGAAGCATCCGGCACCAGCTCCGGTCAGTGGCAGGATGCTGGCTGCAGTGGACATGGCCAAGCTCCAATATGGCAAGAGTTACACGCCCTCCCACTGAGTTAAAACTGCTGATGCAGCCAGATGTTACCTCTAGCCAGGCTTACCCCTTCCCCGTTCACAAGCCACACCTACCAATACCTGTCATCTTCTCCAGCCCCTGAGGTTCCCCTGAAGTTCAATCTTCAGGGAATTTTTTCCCCATGTGAGGACCTTACCCTGCTTCCTACAAATATTGGTCTGAATTTGTTGTCCTCGTATATCATGAGTTTATGATCCTCAGTATTCAGAGACTTCAAGATGCAAGTACTTTTAGAAAGGCAAGAGGATATAGTGGCTGCAAATCTGCATAAAATAATACACAATTCATCACTGTTGACAGGTGCTTGCTTTGACCTAAATTTGAAATTACTTCATCCATCTTTAATATGAGGAGGTCTTACACCCTTCATTATTATGGTTCTTCCTTTACTCCTATTTCAGTGTGTGTGTGCGCACATTTCCGTTGTTCTCTCCCACCCCTGTTTCTCCCTCCACATCAGTGTACACTGCAGACTTCCTCTCTCACTTTTATAAGCTGCCAGAAGTGAAGTGACTTGGTTACACAGCCAAGTCTGCAAGCTGCCTCAGCAATGCTTTTCCTCCCTCTCTGCAGCAGTTCTGGGAAGCACACTGTCCTCAGCCTGTCAGTGCATTTGAAGCAGGGGGGTTATGGTCTGCACCACAGCTCACCGAGCTGACATCTGCACTCACTGTATTGTGACAACTCTATTATGAAGACTATAGTCACTGACTTCAGGCAGAAGCCATGGAATAAGGAGATGATATTATTATTGTTGTTGTTATTAATATTGTTATGATTGTAATCAGTGTGAGCTGCTGACAGAATACGCCTCTCCAGAAATAACTCATTAATTCTGAGAGCTGCCAATGAGAGGAGCCACCCAGAGCCCTGATCCGGCAGCACTTACGCAGCAGGATGCCCGTGTTATCAATGAGGAAATCCACACGCTTGACTCTACGTAGGCAAGTGTCCTCACTAGTTCCTGAAGGCAGTAAAAAGAGAAAGTCCTCTCCATTCTCATTCAGTGCTCTTAGGAATGTTTGCTACAATAAGATGTTCCTGTTTGTTTCTGACATTCTAAATAGTGAGGGAGTCAATTTGCCCTCACTGAGACTCAAACTGACCCTCCAGCAGCCCCTCATAAAACTAATTTTGCCACTTTTTTAAAATATCTTGGTTATAATAAATACCTGTAACAAATTAAACTCCCAAGTCTTTATGATTCCACATAAACCCAAAGACTTTAATGTAACAGTTAAGATTTTAGGAGATTTCTTGCCACCAGGCTAATATCATGGATATTAGAAAAATAAAAATTTATCAGCCAGTCTATTTCTTTGATTGAGGTAGATATATTACCATACTAGTCTGGGTCTATCCAAGTGGAGATTAATAAGAGTATCATTTGGGAGGACTGAGTAAAAGTACAGTGATTTTTCTTTCTGAATTTGTTCTAAATATTTCTACTGTTCAATTGTATTTCTATAAGGTTCTTTTTTCCAGATTTATAGCATGGAACTAGGCAGGGATACCTCAGGGAAGTGCAGCTTAAGAACTCAGAGAAATAAAGAAAACTTCTGGATTATTCTGTTTTTATTAATTCCTTGTTACACATTAAAAGAAAGGCAGTTCTAAACATGTTGCTCGTTTATGAGATGCTTGCAGAACCTGACTCACTTTCAGCTGCTACAAAAGGTAAAATACCTCCAAAGTCCCACCAAATCCAGCAGGGTTTTGGGACTACATCCCAACTGGGTGTCATCAACACTGTGCCACCATTTCATATGGCCTCAGAATTCTGCTCTTCATTGGAGAAGCATATCAAGCTCAATAGAGATGGCAAAGTGTGAAACAATATCATTTCTCTAGGCAAAGGGAAGGGCCAATGAAAATTCTGTTTGTGATAAGTAACAGCATAAGAAAGAGGACTATTTTGTAGAAGTGTATTAAATATTTCACTCCCAAGTGCAGGGATATGAGAAGGCATATGTGCATGAAATCAAGTACTGAAGGTTTATATTCAAGACCTAGAAGACTTCAAAGATTCAAGATAGAACCCAAACCTGTCAGATGAGTTTTTCTGGGTTAACAGGCTCTGCAGACAATTGCTGAGGAGGGGATGCTGGAGCACCACTGTCTGCCTGATCACTGTTGTGACTCCATGAGCTCGCTGCTGTCTGTCTGTACAAGCACACAGATGCCCCCACATCAGAGCAGAATGCCCCATGCTGGTCCTTGGCTCTGCTGAGATAAAATCTCATCTTCCCTTTCCCAAGTATGAGGTCTGAACCAAAAAATCATAGATTTGTTAAGGCTGAAGAAGGCCTCTACGATCATTAGTCCAACCATTAAATAAACATGACTGGTGAAAGCACCTGGTGAACTATTACATTTCCAGTTTATTATCACCCCAGAACCCAACACCTCTATTTTATGTACTTCAGTGTGGCTAAGCATTTTAATTTTTTTTTAATTTGTTTACTGTCTAAGTTTAGAGAGCTTAGAAAAATTTATAGCTAAANGGGGTTGGTGGATGGGAAGAAAAAGCTTTGGCGTGTCCCTCCAAAGAGCAGTGCAACTCCTCAGCTGGTGAAAGTGATGGTTGCAGTCTGGTGGCAGTCACAGTCTGCTGGTCCCCTTCTGGATCTGAAGAGAGCTCCCAGGGCCAAAAATTCTCTGCTTATATTCACTTAGGCTCCGCCCAGTCCCTCCCCCAGGGCGGAGACTTAAACAATGGGTGATTTACTCTGTGAGATAAACAATGGCCTATTTTTGATACCCCTGATGGGCCATTAGCAGACATGACCCCTCAGGTGGGTGTGGAGGCAGAAGAATTTCCTTATCTCACAGAAGTTCCAAAACACCCAGCCTGCAGCCTGAGGGGTGTGCTGTCCCTTAGACAATAGCTGCTGATGTGCCACTGTGAGCAGTTCATGGGAAAAAATGGCATAGAGGTTTTAGAATACACACTCACACAGTGACAAACTGACCCTGGATACTAAAACCAGGACATTTACCTTATATTTGTCTCTCATCTATAATGTAAATTTGTTCCTTTCTGCCCACCTGCTGCTCTACCTCTACTAGATTTTAAATTGAAAGCAAGAGAACAGGCAGAGAGATCATCAGGCTGCACACCAGGGGTGGAAGTGCCCATCTTGGACTGCAGGTCCAGTCACAATGGACAGCAGCCTACCCGCAGTCCCCTACCCCCTGTCCTTTGTGCCTGCCTGCACCCCTTCCCTTGTCCCACAAAATCTCTCTGTCGCCAGCTAATTTACAGTCCTCGAGGACACAGGTTTTGTCCTGTGGTCTGTAATAAAGCTGGGTTTATTGCTTATTTTCAGCTCTGCATTACAATTTCCTCTGAGCCCTTGGCAGCCATACTCAATTCCCTAGAGGTCTTTGCACATTATATTGGAAGTATACAAGCCAGCATAATTTTTTTTTCTTTTAACCAGGGTAGATGCAATCTACTGACTATAGTGTGTGCTATAATTTTCTAGATATTTAGGAATTTTGTTGGCTCTAAGTTTTTAGAAGTTTGTTTATTTATTTCTTCCAATACTCTTTAAGAAGTTGAAGACAAGATGACCAGCCTATATTGTCTTTTTTACTCCTGCTTTTATTATCAGAACTTTTCTCCAGTTATTTGATATCTCATCAGTCTTGTCCAAGTGCTCACAAACCTAAATTGTACCTCAGCTTAATGTAGCCGATACTTCAAAGATTTAAGGATAAAATGCAGCAGCCTCAGTGAAATAGAAAGAATTAATTTACCAAAGTATTATCTTGTCCATTCCTTCACCAGTTCAAGCTTATAGTTGTGTTCACTGCCTGGAAGTTGATTTTTCTTGGTTAGTGCATATAAAAGAGACTTTAATGCACTCACTTTTTTGCTACTATTTGCCAGTAAATTATCCTCTACAGAATTATTGACCCGGTTTCCCTTTTACAGTTAATGTGCTTCTTAGTAATCTTTATTCACTAAATCTAGAAGAGGTTCTGTATTCTGTTTATCACCACTCTCTGAATAAGAAATGGCTATTAATGACTTCCAAAACTTTTTAAGTTTCTCCACACCCTTTACTAAGAAATTCCTAATGAATTAAAATCCCCCACACTACTTCTGGTGTTATGGATCATTTTATCAGTTACTAGTAAGTTCATCTATGTGATTTTCCTTGCTTGACAGTTATATTAGCTTTCTACTGTGGCCATGCCTGAAACTTTACACCATCAAACACTAGTTAGGTGCTTTCCTCATTGAGCTGAGTATGCAGCTGCAGGGACAGTTACCAGTGAATCCTGGTGTCATGGGATCACAGGATGATTTAGGTGGGGAGAGAATTTGGAGGTCTCTACTGCAACTCCCAGGGCCAATCAGGACTTGCTTCAAGACTAAACCAAGCCCTCAGGGTCTCTCCTAGCTGAATTTTGAAATCCTCTGTGATCAGAGACTGCCCAGCATCCAGGCTTGCCTGCTCCCTTCATGAAAAGGCTTTTCTGCAGACACATTTCTCACAGTTGTTTAAAACTGGTGACTAGGCATATATCAGCTGCAAACAAGGCTTTCCTGGTGCCCAAGGTTAGGATAAGGCCTGTCTCCCACTCCCTCTCATGGCTCCTCTGAAGTCTACTGGGAGCTGAGCTCACACTATGGCTTTTATCTCCATCAAATCCCTTATGAGCTTTCATACTGGATGTCTCTTGGGCTGTACACTATAGTAATGAAATGTAGATGAAATTTATTGTCCTGGTCACTTTTCTCTTTATCTCACTGCTAAGTTTTGTTCCAGTACAGCAGCAGCTCCACAGACTTCCAAGGGACATGCACACATCTGTATGTACACAATGTACACACAAACACATTCACAAACGTATTTTGCATGGAAGTATCTGCAGAAACCAGCTGTGGGTTTGTTGTGGTTTTTGTTGGGTTTTTGTTGTTTTGGGTTTTTTTCCCCCATAGGATTTCTGTCAGAAATAATAAACCATAAATAATTTTAAGCATACTCTTATGAGCTTATTTATTAGCTATTTGTGCTCACTGTGTTTGCTTTAGTATGCCTCAATATTTTTCACTCAGAGACAGGACGATCCCTGGCAGGCAGAAGATTGCTGGCAAGACATTTTGGCAGACCCACTTGAAGCAACATAGTGCTGTCACCAGGAGAGCTCATTGCAGTCAGGGTGGTGTAGTGTGGACATGGTTTGATGCCTGAAGGCACAAGCAGGAGCCAGCGACAAGCACAACCCCAGGAGGAGATGGGTGGAGGACACCCCTTGGAGCAGTCTGGTCCCCACTGAGGCCAGCAGCACTGTCATTTTCCTGTGGCTTCTAGCTTGACCCTAGAAATGAGGAAAGCATGTCAACATCTTTGCCCCCATTTTGCTCACCCTTACAGAGAAAACACCTGGATGGAGGGGTCTGCCCTCCTCACCAAACCCAAAATAGCATGTAGGCTGAGTGCTTTTGAGGAAAGGAGAATTATTTTTCTGTTCAGCAGAGCAAAACCAGGGCACAAACTAGCTCTCTGGAAGCAGAGACAGGAACCGAATTCATTGGATAATCTGCTGCAAATTACTTGCCTAGCTTTATTAATTAATGCTTGTGAAGCACTTGGAGGGTTCAATGCCCTTGAGCCATTGTTCACCTAAGCTTTGCCCCCAAACTGACATAAATGAAAAATCCTTAATGGTGGTGGTGGGAGCAGCAGCAGCAGCACTGAATTTTCAAACCCTCCTGAGGCAAGAAAACATGATTTCCCCCTTCATTTTATGGTCTGTTGAATCTTCTGTTTTTTCTTGTTATATAGCAGGAATAATGTTCATGGCCTTGGAGTATTCTTGTGGTTTTCCAAATGCCACAGATTTAATTTGGCATCTTACACACACACAAAAAAATTTATTGCCTCATATACTCTTTCACTGTGAGTGCTGTCCCTTCCCTGGTTCTGTGGAGGGGTCCTGGAGCCTAACAATGATCCCATGGAATTGTTTCTCAGCTGGTGAGAAGTCCTGCATGGTGCCTCAGCAGACAGGGATCACACAAGAAGACAACCCCTGATAGAGAGGTCAGCCCAGACCTTTAGCATTGGCCTGAGCTCCAAACACTCCTCTCAGAAAACAAACAAGAAAACATAATAAGAAGCACACAGAGGCTCTTTGTTACCAAGTCCAGACCCCAACATGTAAGAATAAGCTTTGTGAGCAGGGCAGTCTCCAGTGAAAGGCACCCAAGGGCAGGCAGCAGGGATGGGAATTTTCTGGCTGGTGGTGCCCAGTCTGTGTCTGCGGCTTAGCAGGATGGCTTGGGTTCAGGTTTTCATGTCTGAACCTCTCTAAGGGCTGGCCTTTCTGGTTACTAGCTGTCCAGAAAGAATGTGCTTGTATTGCAAAGAAAAGAAATGTATACTGTCTGTTCCAGATGTGGGGACTCCTGCCTGTGACACTTATGGGCTTAGATTCATATCCAGATGTGAAAACTCCTGCCTGTAACACTAACAGACCAAAATTCATGCTCCTGAGTTCAATTTCCCTCTATAGAAATTACATCCTGTAGTTTCAGTGCTGACAGAGCTCTCATCTAAATGGAGAAGGCTTATGACTGTCTCATCCCCCCAAGCACATACCAGTTTGCATGGAGAAAGGGGATAATAAAGGTGTCTCCCATTAAATCTGCACTTGACACTCAGCCTTCTGTTCTTCCACACCTTACCAGTGCCATGTGGTTGTCACAATACCTACAGTCTGAGGAGCACATGAACTGTAGCTTTAGGGTGCTCTGAAGCCAAAGGGAAAGGTAGGAAAGAGCTATGGCAGTCCTTTTCTGCCGGCGTAGCTGCTACAAAAGGGCTATAGATCATCCTACTGCCGCTGGTATTTCTTGCACAGAAGCGTGTAAGGGTGCGGTTGTTTGGTTACCATACATCAATGCCAGTGCTTCCAGCTTGGAGCTAAAATGCTTGAAGCATGCAATGGGTGAAAAGAACATTTGTGGGACCAATGTACTGTCATGAGTTGGCAGCAAAGCTTCTGCCTTGAAAATCCAAGCTGTGTTCACAGGAATGCCTTGAAAGTCCATAGTCCTAATGTAGCACATTACATTCCTCTTTGCATGAAGCCCATGTTTCGAATCTTTTTTGAATGCTCTAAAGTCCATAGGGTTCTCCATAGCATCATCTAATTCTTCATATAAGGCCGAGGATGCACTGACACACTTCAGAGTAGTAAAGATCTGGTCTGCAACATCTTCACAACAGAGTGAAATTCTGGCACTGAGCTAAATGGTAGATGGAGTCAAAGTCCAAGTCTGTAGGAAGACAGTGAACAGCTGTCAGCAGCTTTCTGCCACAGGGCACAACAGTGTGTGTGATACAGGTCACTGATCTAGCTATATCAATTCAGAGGCATATGTGAAAATCTCAAATTTGTAAAATATTGTAGCTCATTTTCTTATTAAATATTTGAAATTAAAGGAGACTCACAGCCCTGCAAGTGTTTTGCATTAGCCAATCCCACTTGGGCAGATTGCATAAAGGAATAAATCATAAAATTCTATTTCCAGATTTGGATCAGGTCAGAAAACTATCACCTCCCTTCCTTTGCCTGACCTCCATTAACTCCCAACTTCACTGTCAGCTCCTGCAGTGACAAGTATTGTCCTTCACATGTTGCTGAGACATGTGAAATGGCAGGGGAAAGGCTTCCTGTGATGGCCTCGATTCTCATTTCCAGGTGCAGTACCCAGTGACTGTGTAGGAAGGCACAGTGTGCCTCGCCTTTCCTAAGTTCCCTGCCCAAGGTTGCTGCTGCCAAACCCTGTGCTCACATCAGATACATAAAGGGAAAACTGTCCTCTTTCTGACCTTCAGCCATAGGGGCACTAACCGCAATCTGCAGCTGTACCTGGAGGTGTAATGGGCAGGGAGCAAAGCCCTATGTTGGTACTGTCCATTTCTGGCTCCAACGTGGAAAATGAAAGGGGCTAAGGGATTTGCCTGGATGGAACAGAGTAGTATCAAATTGTGTATTCTGTGGCTGCAGATGCAATTGCCCCCAGATCCACCAGGAAACTGAGGACAGAGGGTGGGGGAGGGATGAGAGATGCCTGGAGAGACCATCGACCTCAGTGCATCAGGCCATCTACTGCTACACATGTTCATATCTCAGCCGGGTGAATAGCACAGGGTGCACCTGCAGCTGTGTTAATCCAGGCATGTTCTGTCTTGGAGGTAAATGACCCGTGTGGAGGCAAGAAAGGATAATAGTGGCTGTGGATAGTGCTAAGGGCCAGTAATATCTCCAGGAGTGCCTAAGTGGTGCATCAGTGATTAACCTCGTTGAAATGAGGGAAAGAAGGCAGAGGGAGGAGAAGGAAAGGGAGGAAAGGGAGAAAGAAAGAGAGAAAGAAAGAGAGAAGGAAAGAGAGAGA